>PVLD010023475.1:0-27310 GCA_004027595.1 Dinomys branickii | reverse complement strand
CCCTACTATCTTATCTATAATTTGGTATTTCCTTTAATGTTTTTGTGTTAACTAATGTGAAGATAACTATGTAATACAACATCCAGTTCTAATTCCCTACTATATTCTGTATAACTTTGTATTTTCTGTATTGTTTATGGCTTTTCTGGTTCATATGTCTCCATTCTTTTGTCTTTAAAATAAAATTATAAAAAAAAAATAAAAACTAAAAAAAAAATAAATAAATAAACTCCATGCAATTTTGATTGAAATCCAAGTACAGAGTCTCACAAGTGCTCTGAAGTGTGCATGGATGCCCAGGGCATGAAGAAGGTGAAGGAGGTGGTGGCCTCTTACAGGGCTGCACGAAGACTGGGCAGACTCAGAGCTAGAAACACAGGAGCAGCTGAAGCAGAAACCAAGCAGGACACTGCTGATGGCAGCAGGGACAGACCAGGTCAGCCAAGGGCTGGGGAAGCCATGCTGTGGTCCTCAAGCAAAGCAAATCAAATCCCACCTCACGCCACAGGTAAACTGATGCTACCCACACTGTACTCCTCAAAGTTGGTGCCCATCTGACCTGGCCACTGCCCACAGACTCTTCTTAGCTTCAAGCTGGCAGCAAGCAGCACTGTTTCTAGTTTCAGAGCCACAGAAGTGAGTACGTACTTTGATGGCTGGTGGGTAGTCTTTGAAAACCTCCACCACTCTCATCACGCTGAAGGACAGGTACCCAGAGGCCGTGAACAACAGTGGGGATGTGAGGCTGCTGATGGCAATCAATACCTCAACCTGGTTGGAAAGCAGATCCAGGGAGGCAGAGTGAATAGCAGTTGCTGGAGTGGGCGCGCCTCCTGCCAAGCTCTCTGCCCACTGACTCAGAGCATACCACATGCACCACTTGGATCACACACAGTTCTCCAACCTGCTGTAAAAATAACTCCTGGGCACCACTCACCTCTTTCACTCTTCTGCATCTGTTCTTGTAACCTCCCCCAAGCCCTAGGGTAAAGTCTTCATCATGACTCAGAAGCAGAGGCCACACAGCCCTGGCCCTGGGTGTGGACACTCACCTGGCAGAGCACTGGCCTCCAAGTCAGCCGTGGTCCTCACAGCAGGACTGGCCCCACAAGCAGCAGCAAGTAACAACAGTACTGGACACATCCTTCCTCCCTCTTAGTGTTGGGAATTTCTTCTGATATGCACGCACGCACGCACGCACGCACGCACGCACGCACCAATGCAGGGGCTCTGGGGACATCTGTCCTTTGTGGGACAGCAGTGCCAGCCTCAGCCCACCCAGCTTGCTGGCCTCTCTGCCTGGCCCTGCATGCAGCCCCTGCAGCTGCCAGTGCAGCTGGAGCCTTGTCCTTGGCACCGTGGAAGGGACATGCCCTCACCTACCAGACACTTGCTGGGACACTCCGCTGTCACATGACTGGTGATGGCACTCGGAAAACACTGAGAGACAATGAAAAGGAAGGACTCTGGAGCACATCAGAGTCCAGGTTTGTGGTTTCCATTATAACACAACACCCCCTCCACACAGGACAGGACAGGTGGCCTGGCTGGTCCCTGAGAGTGGTGGGAATCAGGATACCCTTACACAAGCTCCGTGGACTCACATTCCTCAAGTGTTTATTTAAAATTTTAGGCCTACCAAAAAGCTGTGAGAATGGGCCCATGACCCTCAGAGCCCCAGCACCTCCTCAGAGATATCAGCACATCTGTGCCCTCTGTTCTAGCTCATGCCAGTCACCTGGGTAGGGGCACACACAGGGACATCCTCACATGCTTCAAACTGCCACACCTGGTTCAACAATGCAATCCAGCACGCCCATGTTCAAACCCCCAGTTGTCCCAAGGTGCCTTTTCTAAAACAATCTCCTCTGACCCAGGACCCAAAGAGTGACTGCTCTATGCTCTGTGGTCTGTCTCTATCCCTAGGAATGTGGCCTCTGCCACCCTTGTGGCCTGGTCATTTATGAGGGGTGTGGCCCCTGAGCACAGACTTCTCACTGGTGAGGCAGGACCCCTTGGTGATGGGTCTGAGGCACTGTCTCCCCAGGGTGCTGACCCAGACTGCAGGCAGGGGTAACACCTTTCCTCCCTGCAACTCAGAAACCTTCCCCTTTAAGAAGCTGATTCAGTGGCACATGGACAGGCACAGCGAGGACACCAGGAGGTGGCTGCAGTCTGCATGTATCCTCCAGCTGTCCCCTGGGCCTTCACCCCTGGGCTGCAGATGCCCAGCAGGGACTGGGGAGCACTGACCTGCCTTGTTCCTGACTCTCAAGCTCCTTTCCTCCCTCAGGGGAGGACATGCCATAACAGGGTGGCTGCGGTACCCATGACTGACTCTCACCACAGTGGGCTGGAGGTCGCTGTCCTGCCCTCTCGCTCCACAGGGCCCGACCCCACCTGGAGCCCCCACCACCTCCCTGCATCCCTCCCTATCCCAGCTGTGTCCACCCTGGAGGGACAGAGAGGCTGCATGGGGGAGTTGGGGCTGGTCAGGGGACAGGGATTGGGCATGGTGGGGCTCAGCGTGCTCCCTGGTAAGTAGAGTCTTGGGGAGGTGATGTCAGGGTTGACCATAGGGTTGGGGAGAGACAAAGACATCATCTCCCATCACGACTGTGGCCTCTGTCCTCAGTGAGCCCTGGATGTGATCACACAGCCTCCACCTTCAGAACACAGAGGCCAGACACGCGCTCAGGCTGTGCCATGTGCTGTCGCAGCCCACACAGCTGCCCTGTGACAGACTGTCCAGGCTCAGCCCTGAGTCAGTGCATGCCCCCAGGGCCCACGTCTCTGAGCTCCGCTTACTGGGGGGAGCTCAGGGTGCACAGAGGATGCCACCGTGACCTCCTCATTTCTGCACGATGCCAGGCACCAGGCACCAGGCACCAAACTAAAAATCCATGCAGCAGACAGCAATAGGACAAACCAGTGGGACTGAAGTGCAAGGTACAGATGGACAGTGATCTGGGACGTGACATGGCAGATGGAGGGGTCACTCTGGACCAACCGCTCTGGAGGATATCAGGAGCCCAGACCTGGCCACAAGCCACAGCTGAGTGGAGCACACTGGATGCGCTTCTTGTACACTGAGCAATGTGAGGTTGCAGGTGAGCTCTGGGGGCAGTGACTGACAGGCAGCAGGGCCATGTGACAGGACAGGGCCGTGTGACAAGACAGCAGGACCAAGTGAGGCACATCCTGGTGTTTGCACTATGATAAATGTTTGCTATAGGAACATTTAAGATAATAATTGTAATATGTTCATTTTATAAAATTTATGTTATAAAATTGTTCAGAATAATAAAAATATTTGGTTTTGGTTTTCTTCAGAAAAATAATAAAAGTTATATAAGACAATAATAGCAGCTAGCACAAAATTGTACACAGACTCATCCTGCTGGACAGGACAGGGCCAGTGGGGCCCTCTCAGGATGCTTTCCTGACCTGATGCCCCAAAACAAGCCCGCTAACCAGCCATGCCCATCAGGTCTGAGGAGGAAGCCCAGAACCTCAGCCTCCAGCCAGGAAGTACTCACGGCCACCAAGATCCAAAAGAAGGTCACTGAGAGGTGTGGGCCTGAGACAGTGTTGTCCACGTTCAGGGCGATGACCCCACCGAGGACAGCAGAGATGCCAGCAATCACCTCGACTACCTGTAGGGGACAATGGGACAGTGTCACCATGCTGGGCCACCATACCAAGGTTCTGTGCCAGTCCTGAGAAGTAGGCCCGGGTCCCCAGAACACAGTGTATGGACATGGACCTCCCAGCACCAGTGTGGCTGGCAGGTGCTGTACTCTCAGGCTGATGGGGAAAAGTCACGAGACAGCCTGGGACAGTGGCTGGAGCCACCTTGGCCAGCAGCTGGGCTCCCTGCAGAGCCTAGTCCCAACCTGACCGTGAGGCCACAGGGGCTCCAGCTGGCAGTGGACCGGCCCGCAGGTCTCCCTGCATTCAGAGCCACAATACCCACAGAGGCGAAGGAAAACAGCATTCACCTGACAGCAACCCTCACATGGATAGAAACCTCCAGAGGCAGGGAGTTCGCAGCAAAGGCCAGCAACGGGGCACTGCAGGCAATGGGACTGACAGATGCTGGGGAAACCGCCAGCCTGGAATGCTGGACAAAAATTCCTCTCAAGAATGAGGGGAAACAGCAAAAAATGAAAAACCCTACCGCAACCACAAAGTGTCTCCAGGGAGTGTGTGGAGTAGAAGGAAAAAGCAAGGCAGCAGGGAAGCCACGGAGTAAGGCCACCTGAGAGCAGGCCTGGGAGGTGAGGAAGGCGAGAAGGCAGAGGTAGAAAAAGAGCCAGGAAAAGCAGAAAACAAAAAAAGGACATGAAAACACACACAAGCATGGCAAGCCACTCCCCAGTGGCTAAATTCAAAAGGCTAAGGAGAGAATGACAAACTTGACCCAAAAATGAAAGCTCTGAGCTACTTGTAGGAAACACACCACAATTTTACAAGGACCAGAAAAATCTTGAGTCAGAAGGAGAAAGATACACCTAGCAAATATTAATGAAAATATAATCAATGGGCTTCAATCAATACTGATTTTATACTAAAAACATTATTAAAGATAAAGAGTCCTTACCCAGTGATGACAAAAGTAAAATCTGCAAGGGAGCACCTCTAAGCTTGTCTGAAACTCCAAACATGGGGTCCAAAATCAACGTCAGAAAGCAGCAGAATTACAAAGAGAAATCAGTAATGCCACACTCAGATTGGGAGGTTTTTAACCAGTCTTTCACCAGTGGCACAAGTAAACCAAAACCAGGAAGCAAACAACAAAAAACTGAAAGGGCTTGCAAGACAGAGGTGATGACAGGAGGGGGCAGCCAGGACCCGCCCCACGTGTCCTCTGGAGGGGCTAGCTGGCCACGTCTGTACCGGCACATCGATGCCTCATCAAGCCCTGGAAACCCCTACAAGCTCAAGCACACCGGCTTGAGGCACAGTGTCCTCTGAAGGCACAGTGCCCTAGACTTAGGACCTCCTTGGTGCTCTATAACTATGAATATGCCTTAGTGTCTTTATTCTGGCCATGGGTTGTACTGGAAGTGGTAGATTGGAATTACCTCACTAGAATTCCAAGTGTCTTGTTGTCAACAGCACTGGAAATGGGTGAAACCTCTTTCATAGGTGAGCCTGGGGCCTCATACCTGTGGTCTGTACCATCCTGGTCATTTTAATACACACAAGGACTTAATCTAGCCACACACACACCCTCCCAGTAAGACCAAATAAGGTAGGTAAGACAAAGAAGTTTTTCTCACAGAGTAGGACTTCAGGAGCCGAGCAGGAAATATCACCTCATCCAAGGCATGGGTGCTGTCGGACACGGAGCCCTGGACAGATGCAGTCACGTTGAGCCGCCACGCACAGAGAACAGGGGCTTCTGCTGCTTGGCAGTGAGTGCCTGGCTGCTACGTGAGAGGTCAGGCTGGCCAGCGCTGACATGGGTCAAGTCACAGAGACTGTGCTATGGTTCACAGACAGTGTTAGCAGGTTTGGTCTATCCCTGTGACACTGCTGGGGCCTGAGAAGTGGGGCCACACAGGGAGAGGCAGTGTGCTCCCTACCCGTGGCCGCCCAACCCACCCACGCCAGCCCTTGTAGCCTGCGATGACATGGGGAGCCCTTGAGTACCCACCTTCTTCTTCCCGCAGGGCTCCTCGCTTGAGCGTGCTGAAATGATAACGGTGGCCGCCATGAGAAGCTCCAGCAGGAGGAGCAAGATGAGGTTGAAGTTTATCTGCAGGGGAGCAGGGAGCAAGGGCTCAGCATCTTCCAGGAAGCCCCACCCTCCATGCTACCAGGCTCCTCACTGAACTTGGGTGGCCACACACAGGCTGCGGGGTCCTGGGCTTCACGCCCTATTCCTCAGAGGTGAGAAGAAGCTGGCGTGGGTGCTCTTGGCCCCAGCCCATCCACCTGGCCCCCAACCAATCTTCCTAGACTTAGGACCTCCTTGGCTCCCTATAACTATGAATATGCCTTAGTGTCTTTATTCTGGCCATGGGTTGCCCTGGAAGTGGTAGACTGGAATTATCTCACTAGAATTCCAGTAACTTCCCCATGGGATCACAGATACGAACTTCTCAGACCCTGACAAGGACCGCAAAGGGCTCTCTCTAAACCAGCGTGCCAAGAATACATGGAGAAAAGTCATCAGCTCTGCCACCCTCTCCTGGGGAGCAGTGGGGGTCGATGACACCAAGGTGGGAGAAGTGGGGACAAGGACCACAGGGCGGGGCACAGGTGTGGAGCAGAGATACGCCACAGGGCGGGGCACAGGTGTGGAGCAGAGATACGCTCTGGGTGAGCGGAGAGCACAGGTGCAACCATGAGCAGAAACCACACTCTTGGTATGGAAGGCTGCAGAGAAACATGTCCCTGTTGGCTGGCATGGGAGTGCTGCCAGGTGCCAGGTCTGCGTGCCACCTACCAGTGAGATGTGGGTGCCCCCCGCAGTTGGGAGCCCAGAGAGGAACACAGGATGAGATGGATGGGGAGGTGAGAACAGGCAGACTCTGCAGCCAGGTGTCGGGGGCACACACCCAAGGGGACCTGGTGACAGGCTGACGGGACAGCAGTACGGCGGAATGGTATACCTGGCCTCTGCCCACCCTGCACAGACAGAACCATGTCCTCCAATGTTCTATTCCACCTCCAACATCTATATCCTCCAACCAGACCATCTCTGAGCTCAAGTGGTTCAAATACCACATCCTGAGGGTCCCCACCTGCCTGAGGGGGCCACTGCTCAGTGACCCTCAGAGCTCACTGTGGCTAGGACCACCTGGGGTTTGGCTACCTATGGATGCTGGCCCAGGTGGGATAGAGGTTCTGCAGGTGTGAGGCCAGGGGAGGCCAGGGCTGCCAGCACACAGGGTACACTGAGTACAGCCAGGCAGACACAGCCCTATGCATCTCTGTTTGGTCATGTGTTCTGTCTCCCGTCTATACACTCAGGCTCTGGGCAAAGCGTGTGGGTTTGTACTGGGTTTTTGCTGACAGGTGCTACTGCTCTGACCTGATGCACACTTCCTGGTAGAGGTAAAAGAGCACCGTCTCCAGGTTCTGTGCTTCAGAATGTACCTGCAAATCCCTAATGTTCTCCAAAGAGCTGGCAGTGGGCGTCAGAGTCACCCTAGACAGAAGCTGAGCCTGTGGGGCCAGCAACAGGTAGCCTTATGTCTTCCTCTGCCATGGCATGGCGAGGGCTGCCCCAGCTTTAGTTTGCCATGTGGCTTCCTTCTCCAGAACACCCCTCTCCCTCCAGGGACCACAGGATGAGCCACTTCTCCCTCTGTCACTCACCCTCATAGCATGCTCCCATGTCTGTGAGGACAGATGATCTCTCCTTGTGTCTTTACTGTTTGTGGATCTCCATGGCAGACAGGAAGCAGAGGTCCATCACTGGGGACCTGCAGCACTCACTTACGTCCCAGCACCAACTGTGGTCCACACGTGTGGGGCAGCTCTGGGTGGAGCCATTGGATATCCCCCCTCATCATGCACCAAGCCTACCATATTTTGGGAATGGTTTTCTAGTAATCTTAGTTGTGGGGGTACATGTCCCCAACCTATTCCTCAAGGGGCCTCGACTGCAGGGGTGTCCACTTGGACCCCTCATGTGACACAGTCACCTCCCTGTCTTGCCCTCCCATGTCCAGGATGTCTCTAAGAGAGCAGTGTCACATCTACCAAACAGTCTGGCAATTCTCTTGTCAGCTGTTTTCCCAGGAACTGAACTCATGTATGCTTAACTCTATAAAATGGTATCTGTATTTAGGACACTTTCAAATTTTGTTGTTGGTACAATTAAAGTTTTACACTGATTTTCACATCCAGTAAATTTGCCACATGCCCTTAACAATCCTGGCATCGAGTAAGCAGTTACCATCTCTCTCTGCACGGCAGGCTGGGGATTCCTTCCACTCTCTCAAATTTCCTTTTTCTTGCCTTACAAGATTGGTGAGAATGTCTTGGTTTTTGGAGAGATTTCTCTCTTTGGGAATTATACTTTGAATAAGTATGTTATCCCACTTTTTGTAGTAGCACATACAATGCCTGTGTCTTACAATTAATAGGACCACAAATTTGATGACACATGGGGTTATTATTATTATTATCATTAATTTTTTTTGCAGTGCTGGAGTTTTTCCAGGGTCTTGCATAGGTCAGGCAAGTGCTCTACCACTGTGCCACACCATGAGCTGTTACTGTTAATTTTTAAGAGCTGTTGTGGCAGAGATATTAAAATACTATTTATCAGTAAATCTGCCCACTGGAATTAAAGACAAGAGTTCATTCAGTAGAAATAATTCTTCGTTTTGGGAACATAAGCAAAATCCTCAATCCTGGTCAAACTCAACAATTACAGATTTGCCACCCATTTCCACCTCAGCCAGCAGCAACCCTGCTATACCTGGATGTGAGCAGGGCTTTTAACATCATCGCAGGACACAGTCCCAATGCAATGGGGAAGACATGCAATGCACACCAGTCCAGTGACTCACGTTTATTGCCGATGGGTTCAGAATGAGTTTGCATCCAAACCAAATCAAGCAGGTGGTGGTGACAGCAAATGTGGAAACAAACAATATCTGAAAGTTGGGAATCTGAAAGGCAAGGTGGCAGGGTTCCTTCTTTGCGTAGCTAACAGAGGAAAGGCAACATCTGCTGAATTCCAGTTCACTAAAAATCCTGACTGACCCTGGGGGTGCCCTGCTGGAGGGGGTGGGCAGGAAGCCCTGCCATTGGGGATGACCCTGGGAACCCTGCCACCCACCTCCCTACCAGACGCCTGTCTTGTGCAGGGGTTCCTCCAAGTCCACAGAGGATGCAGGAAGGCCCCACTCACCACATTGATGTTGCTCCTGGAAACAGCAAAGCTCACAATTGCTGATGGGAGACACTGAGGAGGAAGCAGAGCCCAGTGAGCCATCACTCCCATTGTGGCACTGGTCCCAGGGATGACCTGAAAACACCACACTGCAGGGCTGGGCACAGCTCAGTGACAGAGCACTTGCCCAGCAAGTGCTTGCGCCATTCCCACAAAATATTCATCTAATAATACTGCATTGTAACATTCAAGCTTCCAGAATCATCTGAGTCATATTGGCAGATACTTGATATAAGAGTTCTGTTTCAGCTGGGATATAGCTCAGTGGAATAAGTGCCTGCGTGGCAAGCACAAGGTCCTGAGTTCAATCCCCAGTACTGCAAAAAACCAAACCAAACCAAACAAAAAAGAGTTCTGCTTGACATCAATGGTTGCTAGGTACCTCAAAATAATTTATTCTTTTAAAAAAATTCTAACTGGATATGCTTGAAAGTCCAGATGCAAATTGATTGATTGATTGAGTATGGTGGGGAGATTGCTGAGGGCTGAATCCAGGGCCTCACACTGAGCCACATCCCAGCCCTTTTTTATTTTTAATTTTGAAACTGGGTCTCTAAATCATGAGCACCACCACACCCAGCTAAGAATGTGCAGTGATTGCACAGGACTAGAGATGTCTCAGCTGAAGAGTGCCCAGAAGGAGAGAATATCTGCATGGAGGAGGACATGGTGTCCCTTTGAGCTTGGGGCCCCACAGCCCAGGCTCCTGCCCAGGCTTCATACTCTGACTCCACTATGACCCCTTAGCAGGATCAAGGACCAGTAGCGAGAGCGTTGGGAGTGGGAGGTGAGGGATGCAGGCCACAGTGACACTCCTGTGGGCAAAGGGACCCCAGGCCCTGAGGAGGACAGAGGTCAAAGACTCCTGGGGGTGGCAGAAGACAGGCTGCAGCTGAGCTGGAGATGGAGAGGCAGAGCTGGTGGCCAGGATAGTGGACAGCTGCTGGGACAGAGAAAGGGCATTTGAGAGGGGCTGCCTAGGCCTGTGCTCAGAGGTCTCTGTGACCAACAGGGGCTGTGCTGTGGTGAGAACACAGGCTCTGCAAGGTGGTGGGCAGGGTCAAGCCCTCCAGGAGCTCTGTTCTGAGGGCTGACAATGTTTCCCAAGGGCAGAGTCCTGCCCGTGTGCTCAGCCACAGCAGAAGGCAGTGCAGGTTGAAACCAATGTACCACTGCTGCAGGGCTTTGGCAGAGCAAGGTGCAGACCTGCCTCACAAGCAATAATGCAAATAAAGATCTGAAACTAAAGTTACACAAGAGAGTGCTGAATGAGAAGCAAATGACAGAAACCCTCAAATTCCACAGCACAAGAGTCAAGCACAAGATGGGAACCTGGGTTCCAGCAGTGTGGCTGAGACGTGGAGCTTACAGAGCCAGCAGCGCAGCGCAGATAGTCCATCTCGGAGGGGAACACATTGCCCAGATACAGCGAGAAGCCTGAGGTCACCAGGAGGCAGCTCTGTAGATGGCAACGGAAAGGCAGGGAGCACCACCAACACAACACACCTGCTGCATCCACCACAGAGCACCTGGATCCCATCTAACTTGGACTCCTCTCTAAGGACAGACACCTCCCTACCATGATGCACCTCCCCTAGGTGCCAGAACTGGGACTGCCACTGTGATCTGGGGAAGAAGGAGGAAGGGATATTGTCAAAATTGAAAGCAAGAAATAGTTCCTCTCCCCGAAAGGACCCTCACCCTAACCTGCATGGTTTACAGGGCTTCAGGACCCATCCCAGTCCACCATGGTACCTCTGCAGAAGTGTCCACACCGACCTCTGGAAGATGACTACGGGGGCCAGGACACATCCCTCCCAGGAGGAACCCTGCCCATGCCAGGGGGCCATGTACTCACCCCCATCAGCACAGAGAACACCCAGGTCTTGTAGCTGAGGCACAGGGGCAGCCTCTTGGACAGCTGGAGGTCCTTGGGCTTCGTGTCAGTGCTAAAGCCACCTGGATCCTGCCGCCCTACATCCTGCCGACCCCGCTCCAGCGTGGGCATCCGATCGTAGCCCAGTTCCTCCCGGAACTGCCCGTCTCGAGTCATGGCACTGGGGACAGGCACCAGGACAGGTGGGGACACTGTGGCTGTGCTGAGACTCAAGTCACAGCCACCACCCACCCAAATGTCACTAAATTAACATCGACTCTTACCACTGAAAACCTCCTATCACAATGAGTTGGTTTTAAGAAACTTTTTTTTAAAAAACAAAGAAGTACTGGTCACATTGAAATGACAGGAATCTAAAGAGGAAAATAAGCACTTGATTCTAAAAAGTAAATAAAACCTCTTTCTTGGGAAGACAGACCTGAGTTTGAACTCAGGGCTGAGTTTGGGGTTTACTTGGGTCATTGACCCTGGCATAAAGTACAAGACATTTCAACCTCCCTTAGCAACTTCCTGTATGAATCCCAGGCCACCTTGGGCACTCTGCCTACCACCAAACGACCAATTGATCCCAAAGGCGGCCCTGCTTGGGGTTTCACGCCTGTGTGCTTACCTCTGCTGCCGTCCGGCTGTGGAGAGCACTGGGCTCTGGGTGAGGGGCTTCCACCAAGAACTATTCACAAATGGAACAAAAGCTCAGTACAATTGCACTTAAGCCAAGGGAGGCCTCGCTGCCTGAATTTCAATGAGGACTCAGAGAGTGGATCCCAGAAATGTTCACACTGGTTGTGTAACCGCCAGCTTGGGGCTGTCCTGCCCCAACTCCAGAAGGAAGGCCTGCCTGGTCCCCCTCACCACAGACCTGCTGGGTGAGTATCTTGGGAGGAAGACAAGTACACACACACACACACACACACACACACACACACACAATCCTGGCCAGCCCTGTGCCCACACAGGTAGCTTAGCCCAAGCTCCGGTCTACATTTCTTCCAGCAGCATTTCTCAGCCCCTGTGACCCCATGATGGAAACCTCCTTCCCAATGTCACATGAACCTTGGGTTCTTGACTTGGCTGGGCTGGCCAAGCTGCTCAGAATTCCACTCGGCAGTTCCCATGGCAGCCCTGAGAGCTGGCAGGCACCACCCAGCTGCGCCCTTTATTCCTGTTCACCAGGCAGAGAAAAAGGACATGAATGTTTTTCACAGAGACACTGGTACCCTGGCAGTTCCAGCAACAGTTTCTTTGTGCACACTGCAAAAAGCCTTAGACCAGTGTGCTTTGAAAAACCAGCAAAAACCAGCTCCTTAAACCACAAATCCACATCAAACCCGAGTACAGCATCAACTTTCAAAGCACAGGGTTTGGCTGCCTTGGCTTTTCAATCCAACAAGTAGGATTAGAAGTAATTTGCAAACCATTACCTGTGAAGTTGAGAATTATTCTGAAGAGAAAGAGAACTCTCCTGAACTTCTATCGTGAATTTTAAAGCAGTCAATGGAATTAGGGGGAATTGGGCCAAAGGGACTAAGCCCTTCTGTGTTTTTCTTTGAAGAAAAATGTCAAACGGATTTTCAACCATTTTCTGTACCTTTCACAAGTTATTGTTCCCTAAGAAATGCAAACAAGCCACCTCAAATCAGGAGGACAGAGCAAATTCCACAAGGCCCAAGCCTTGAGCGGCCACTGAGAAGTTCATCGTCCCTGCTGGTGAACACACTGGTTTCTAAGTAGTCCTGCCCCTTTACATGACCTTTAAGCAATTGTTCCTAAAATGCCCTCCTTCCCTCTGCCTGCTGAGTCCTAGCCACAGTCCTAATGCATACAGACTTCATCACATTTGACGCAGTAGACAGCAGGGTCATCAACCTTCCCAGGTATGGTTTATGTTCCAGTGTGGATGGAGCCACAAGAGACCAGTAAATCCCTGTGTTGTGTTGTAACACGCTCAACTTTCAGGAAGAAAAGCCGAGAAGTCAAGAAGGAGGCTCTGAGGCCAAGACATGCTGAAGGCTATGACAGGAGGTGGAAGAACTGTAGGTGTGGCAGGTACAAAGGCCCTGGGCAGCAGGGGAAAGGCTGGAAAAGGAAGCACAGGATCCTGAAGGGTGGGGTGCAAGGGACATCCAGGTAAGAAACACCTGTGGGCGTGGAGATCATGTGGCTTTCACTGAAATAGATGTGCTGAGGGGGAGCAGGTGTTGGCTGGCACTGAGGTGGCAGCACTGCAAGTGATGGGAGGGGACCCAACCTTGGGTGGATCTGGAAGAACCAGAACCATCTGCTGTTAGTGACATGGGCTGAATTCAAAAGGCTAGAGCTGGGCAGGCTGGAGCAGGGTCACAGTTTGGACTTGACATGGTTGTGGCATCCAGGAGGTGTTCACAGGGACCCCTGGGTCCAGAGCAGCAGTTTGGGTTGGTGGCCTTTGGGCACAAGCCTTCCAGTGGCAGTGTTACCACACATGGCCCTAGCAGAAAGCCAGAGCAGGACCTCCAGCCTCCATGCTGCACCCTAGTCTCTGAGGACATCTCGTCCACCAAATGCCACACCCCAAGTCCCTGGGATCCTTTATACCCCGTGTACACTCCCATTTATGGCCAGCTGATGTTTCCTAGAAGCTCTAGAAATGATGACTGTCTCCTGGCTCTCAAGAAAAAGGCCCGACAGAGCCAGTCAGCACAATAAAGATCTCCTGGTCAGAGCTCAGCTGGACACCCAGCAACACAGCAAGATACATCTACACTGATGCTGGCATGCTCAGGCTAGAAGCCTCAGTAAGTTTTTTAAGACAGAAACCATCCAGATTTTGCTCTCTGACCACAACCAAATTAAACTGGAAGCCAATGACAGAAAATCATCAACAAAACCCCCAAATATTTGGAAATTAAACAATGTACCTTGAAAACAAAACAAAAAGTTCCATGTAAGTCAAAGAAGTCACAAGGGAAATTGGAAACTGAATGAAATGAAAATACAAGCACAACTTTGTGGAATGCAGTTAAGTCAGCTGAGAGAGAAATTTAGTTTTAAATGCTTATGTTTTAAAAAGAATACAGTTCCAGAATAAAGTATTTAATTTTCCACCTTAAGAAGATGGAAAGAAAAAGCACAAATTAAACCCAAACCTAAAAAGTAAACTGTGAGAAATAAGAGAAATCATTGAAATAATAAAGACATTGAAGTATTAGGCTGATCTCTCCTGAAAACAGAAATGATGATTAAATTACCAATATCAAGAATGGAAGATGGGCCGGTGTGGTGCTGCACACCTGTAATCCCAGCACTTTGGAGGCTAAGGCAGGAGGATCGTTGCAAGTTCAAGACCAGCCTGGTCTACAAAGTGAGCTCAAGGCCAGCCTGAACTGCATAGCGAGACTGTCTCAAAAAGACAAAAAAAAAAAAAAAAAAAAGGAAAATGGTTCATATACACATTAAAAAAAATAACACGACCCTGGAGCTGTGGTACTTGCTTCTAACTCCTAGGAGGCTTAGGTAGGACGATGAAGAGTTGGAGCCCAATCCAGGCAATTTAGCAAGACTCTGTCTCAAAATAAAATTTCAAAATGGTTGGGGATGTGGCTCAGCACAAAGACCCTGGGTTCAGTCCCCCAGAACCACACACACAAAGGAAATATTATGACCCGCTTTATACTCTTGATTTCACAAGTTGGACGAACAAATTCTTAAAAAACAAACTACCAAAGTTTGCTCAAATTACATTGATAACTTGGATAGCCTTATAGCTAACGCATAAGTTGAATTTGTAGTTGAAAGCCTTCCCACAAAGAAAACTTCAAGGCCCCACAAGTTCCCTCGATTGAATGCAGATTATCCACAAAACTACTCCAGGCATCAGGCTGGGTTGGATGACTTGCTTCCTGCAGCGTAGAGACCCCGCCCACCTGGCGGGGCACTCGGATGGCGAGGCTTGCTGTCACTCCCACAGGCACAGCGGGTTCCCTCACGTGCTGAGGCAGCTAACGGTCTTGACCACCTCCAAGACCCTAATTGGACAAAGCAACGGAAGGAGTAACAGGTGCGGTTTCCCCATTGGCCGAGGCCCACTGGAGGCATGCGCAGGCGCAGACGCGGTCCTCCCATTGGCTGGAGACAGAAGCTGCGTGCAGGCGCCTCGGGCGGGCGGAACGAGCAGGAGCCATGTTGCGCCTCGCAGCCAAGGTGGTGGCGTTCTTTTGGAGGAGAGAAGATGCCGCGGAAGAGGACCGGTGCCCTACGCAGGAGCTCGTGGAAGGTGCGCAAGGGGCAAATGGGGCACTCTGCAGACATCTGTCATCCACAGGGTCCTCCAGTGGGCCCAGAACTCTGGGCAGTCGGGTTTGCGTCACCTCAGTGTGACAAGGTCCAGGCCTGCATGCGCCTTGTCTGCCAGGGGTCCTGGCTTCCGGGACCGGGGACACGCAGAGCACTCGTACTGTGTGCGGACCCAGCCCGGTTCACTGTGTGCCTTGCTTCTGTCGATCGCGCTACCCCAGCCAGGTTACATCGCCATTCTGTCACTGGCCACATGTCACCTGTGGACCTCTGAGAAGCATCGTCCCATCCTGTTCTGCTGTCCTTCCCGAGTGTATGACCCCACGCTCCTCTCCTGGGCCTCTGATGTCCCACCACCTTTCTCCCCAGGCCAGGGTCTCCAACTCAGGCAGGAGTTCCCAGTGCTTCCTCTCACCTCTAAAAGTGTGAAAATCCTCACAAGGGACACCCAAAATAGCAACAGGAACCAGGCGTGCTGTTGGCACACACCTGTAATCCCAGTGCTTGGGAAGGCTGGATCCGCACAAGAGTGTGAGGCCAGCCTGGGTTACACTGTGAGACCCTGTCTCAAAAAGAAAAAAAGGAATAAAACATAAAATTGAGGACATTTGGTAAAAGCCATCTGTGTGTAGATGTGCCAGTGCCTCTAGCCAGCCCAAAGCAAGTCCCTTCCTCTGGTCTCATAATGGAGTGGATCTGGGCTTTTTTTCTTCGGCATGGTACTAAGGATTGAACTCAGGACTTTACACTCGCCAGGCAGGCGCTTATTCCACTGAGCTATATCCCCAGCCTCAGATATGGGCTTTCAGTGACAGCTTAAAATCCAGCTTCCTGCAGCACTAAACTTCCTCTACCAAAAGGTGATCTGAGCACCAGAGGTATCTTAGGGGAAGGGCCAGGAACATGTGGTTCAGGCTTGAGGATGGCGGGTGCAGCTGCAGACATTTGAGTGTCTTAATCACCTTCTCATCACTGGGACCCAATACTCAAAACTTAAAAGAGGAAAAGTTTTATTTGCCTCGTGGTTTCCAGGGAATATCAGTCCATGGCCAGATGGCTCCATGGAAAGAAAGAATCTAATGGTAGGAAAACCAGGCAGAGGAAGGCTGCTCCCCTCATGGCAGCCAGGAAGCAAAGAGAGAAGAGAAGAACCCTGGACAAGAACACAGGTCACACCTTAGTGACCACCTCCAAACAGGGCCCACGTCCTAACCACCAAGTCAGCTATTAACTCACCAGTGGAGGAATCCATGGGTGAGCCTAGCACCCTGGAATCAGTCACCTCCTGAACATGCAAGACCTTTGGGCAACGCATTTGACCTAAACCATAACAGTAAGTCCCAGAACCTGACCGTCTGCACAGCCCCTGGGCTAGATGCACTTTCCCATACCCACTGCCTTGTGTGTCAGAGTTTACTCAGTCTCTTGGGGCTGCTGCTGATGGTACTGATGGTGATGAGAGAAGGTGACAGTAACAGCCCATGTGGAAGACTACTTAGATGCTCGTATAAATCTAGCAGTGGGCTTGCCAGCCCCTCAGAGGTCTAGAGGTACATTGTATGTGTGTTCTGTCATGATGGTTGCTGTGTTTCCATTTTATAGGTGAAAGCTGGCATGTAGTAGTTGAGGACCGCACCTAGGGTGATACATGGTAGTAGAGTAGATTTAAGTGAAACTCAGGCAGTCTGGCTTTGCAGTCAGGGCTCTCTCACCACCATATCCACCCACCTGTGCTTAAAGAACTAGCACCCCTACCTCAAAAATCCTACCTCCTAAACTCTACTCCCTGGCAGGTCTCTGTGTCTCAAATCCAGCTCATTAAGTTCCCATCCGATGTAGACCTTCATGTTCTGCCTTTCTTTGGTAGAACTTAATTGTTGTGGAGCTTTTGTGGCCAGTGTAACCTTTTTGCTTACCTTACTCAGGTGACACCAGGTTGAAAACTGTGCAGGGTGTCGTGACAAGGTACTGCAGTGATTATGGCATGATTGATGATTTGATCTACTTCTCCAATGAGACTGTGACTGGCAGTGTGGTTCTGAATGTTGGACAAGAAGTTGTTGCTCTTGTGGAAGAAAATAAAGTGTCAAATGGACTGAAAGCAATAAGGGTAAGTCTCAGCTCATTCAGGAGCAGTTTCAACCACTCACAGGTGTCTCGGGCAAGAAGGGAGAGAGTGGAGTACATGAATACCTTCAAAGGGGAGCTTTTGTTCTTTTTTCTTTTTTTCTTATGGTTTTGAGACAGGGTCTTAATATAGCCTGGACCTTAAACTAATTCTGTATCCTGTCTCAGGCTTCTGAGTGCCAGGACTACTGCATAAGCATGTTGCACTATGCCTAGCTTACTTTTATTCTTTATAATTTCTACTTTAAATAAATCATGGTCATAATAAATTACTGAAGCTTCGTAGAAATTTATAATTCAAAAGGTAAAGTTTGCCTATAAATGTATAGGCATGTATTGCCATGGAAATTACTATTAACATTTCTTCTGATGTTTTCGAATCTCCTCTTGTGCAGTAAGTCCCGTTTCAGGGAGAAGGCACTGCTGGCTACCTCCTTCCCCTTTATTGGAAGTTTCTACCTTCATTCTTTCCATGAGCTTCAATTTTTGCCTCAGATCCTTCCTGGATCCAGGGGACCCACTTCTGTCCTTATCTTCCTCATGTTGCTGTATTCCAGCACGTGGATGACAACACTAGGAGAGGCTCTTTCTCTGCTGCTCGCCACTCTGCCATCTTGCTGCCTCTCCTGACCATGGTGGCGGCTGGCATGGTGTGACTGGGCTAGCTCACTCCCTCAGGTTGCCACCTCAGGAGCCATGGGAAAAAGGAAGAGGTAGCAGCAGAATGGGCACCGGACCCTTGAGGATAGGAGTGGGGGTGGGGGTTTTTAAACCTAGTGTTTAAAAAATTATTACTAGTGTTTAAAAAATTATTACTAAAAATTACAATTATTGGACCCTTTGTTATCTGATTAGTAGAGATAATTAGTGGATTGTTATTCAGCATCTTCCTTTTTCACATAAAAATAGTATTCAGAGCCAGATGTGTGGTATATGCCTGTAATGAGAGGCAGGAGGAGCACATATTGGAACCCAATCTGAACATCTTAGTGAGACCTGGGATTAACATTTAAAAATAACAAAAAAGGTTTGGGGATGTAGCTCAGTGTGAAGCCTCTGGGTTCACTCTCTAGCACCAAATAAATGAATGAATAAATAAATTCATGGAAGTAGAGTTGCTAGGTCAAAATGTATGCAGATTTAATAATTTAATGGTTATGATCAAATGGTATTTTACTAGTTTAGAATGAAAGACACTGCTATGAAGTATTGATTGACCGATATTATCAAGGTTGGAAATATTTGCCAGTCTAATAAGTAAAAAATGGTGTTACGATTTTAATTACTTGTAACTCTTAAGGTACAATCATTTTTTTCCTATTAGTTATCTTCATGTCTTTTGTCCATTTTTTGTTTGATTTACGCTTATTAGGGAAATTAGACCCTTTTAAGAAGAATTGTTATGTGGAAGCATTACAGATATTTTTCTCCAAGATCATCTTTAACTTTATTTCACTGTTTCATTTTAAGTAAGGAACAGTCTCTTCTGTGCAGATTTTGGGCTTTGTGAGAATTCTTAGGCTCATTCTGTTTCTTAGCAGGAATGTTCACTGAACTTTTCTTCTGTAAATTATTGGTTTATTGACATTTAAATGTACGATATGCCCGACATTGGCTGTGGTGCATAGACACAGAAGGAACGAGATGTTTCTTCCCTAAGCTAGCTAGTCTCCTAAGAAACCCATTTTCCCCTACTCGCTTTGAAGGTCATTTTCCAAACCCTGGAATCCTGTAGCCTGACCTGCAGGCCCCTGTGACATGGCTGCTTTAAGGTTCCTTTCCTTACCTGATTTGTGGGTGGGACCTTCCTGACTCTTCATGAATTCTGGGTAATCTTTTTGTGGTTAATTCTCTGCTCCAGTGTGCTTTGGATGGCACTGAGTTTATGGATTCTACTTGGGACAATTGACATTTGGGTCATTTACATTTATTTAAGCCCTCTTTTTTATTCTTTTTATAGTTCAGTAGTTTTCCTCTTTTGAAAGTTGTGAAAATATCTCATTTCCCAGAATTTTTTGTATTTTCCATTATCAGTATAATTTTGCATAGTATTTTCAAATGCTTTTTTTTCTTCTGACATAGGAAAGATACTGATTTTTTTATGTAACTTGGAAGCTAGCAAACTTAAAGTTCTTAACTACATTCTAAAAATACTTGGTTTATATTTTTATTATTTAATAAGTACCATCTTAATGCTCACTACCATATTCCAAAGTTTTAAAAATAATACATGTATATAAAAACAATTCAAATTCTAAAATTGTGTTATTCAATGTAGTAACCATCAGCTATGTGTAGCTATTTACATTTCTTAAAAATAAAATATAAAATTAGTTCATCAGTTTCATTAGCCACATTTCAAGTACTAAACATAGCTAGTTAGTGCTAGGCCAGGGCAACACAAGTGGAGGATGTTGCCATTGTCACAGAAAGTTCTTTAGGCAGCCCTGGCCTAGATGTTATGACATGCAAAGTGCAGCCCCTTGATGAGTCGCCAGCCCATGGAGTGATGTTTAGGGCTTTTGTTTCATTCATCAGTGATTTGTTTTCAGTGTACAAACTCCCATATCCTTCGTTAAGTGGGCTCCTAAGTATTTTCTGTGATGCTTAAATTTCCTTTTGAGATTATTTATTGCAAGTCCATACAAATAAAACTAGTTTTTGTGTTTTGACTTTGTATCCTACTGCCTTGCTGATTTCACTTATTGGCTCTAACTTCTTGGTGCTTTTGTGGAGGGTGAAATCTTTAAATTTTTCTATATGTAAGATCAAGCCATATGTGTACAGAAATGACCTCTTTTCTAATTTAGATACTTTGTATTTTTTAATTAAATTTTTTTTGCTTAATTACTTCAGTGATGACTTCCAGTACAGTGTTTAATAAAAGTGAGAGTGGGTATCCTTGCTTTGTTGCTGATCTTAGGGGAGAAACTGTCCACCTTGCAATAATGGATTGCTGTGGACTTTTCCTTTATGGTTTTTAACGTGTTGAAGAAATTTCCTCTTATTCCTCGTTTATTGAGTATATTGTGAAGGGATGTTGAATTTTGTCAAATGCTTTTTTTCATAATTGCTTTTCCTGTGTCCAATGAAATGACAGTAGGGGGATTTTTTTTAATGTCATGTGATGTGTATTAACAATTTCAGATGTTGAACCATTTTTGTGTTCTAGAATAAACCAGACTTGATCATGATATTGAATCCTTTTACTCTGCTGCTGTATTCAGTTTGCTAATATTTTGTTGAAGTTTGCATCTGTATTCATACAGAATTGTTATAGACTCAGTGCTTGTATTGACATAAATTTATCAGTTGAAATCTAACACCCAAGGTAATATTAGTAGATGAGCCTTTGAAAAGGCAGAGCCCCCATGCACTTACAGAAGATATCCCAGAGAGCTCCCTTGTCCCTTGGATCACATGAGGGTGTAGCAAGAGGTCAGTATGAATCAGGATGGATCCTCATCTGACATCAAATCTGTCTCACCTTGATCTTGGTCTTCCCAGCCCAAATGGAGTAAGACAGGAACATTGGCCTGATTTTTTTTCCCTTGTTTGCCTCTGATAATAAAGATTGCTTTGTTTTGCAGGTGGATGCTGTCTCTGACAAATGGGAGGATGACAGCAAAAACCATGGCAAGGAACCAACAGATTCCAGGCCCCGAGTCCTGATTGGCTGTGTGACTTCCCTGATGGAAGGTGCTGGCTACATCAATCAGACCACCTACTTCTCTCTGGAGAATGTGTGTGAAGGTAGCCAGATGGGTTTCTATTATGTATTTAAAGTTAGGCTTTGTGCTTTTTAAAGAATTTTTATGAATTTGTTTGAAATGACCACATACATCATTAAAGGAGTCAGATTTGTGCTGGCCTCATGCAGGGGCTCTGGAGTGGTGGATGAATTTTGGATGGGTTCAGGAGTCACTGTTTAAACTCAAGCTCCCATTTGTTTTGTGTTCCTTTATTGAATGCAGTCACTACTTTCCAACTAGTTGTTCCTTCCACACAAATACTAAGTGTCTAATCCAAATCAACAGTGTCACAGCTAGACAGAGGTAGTTAAGATATTTACATCTTTTAAAATAGGGCTCAGGGATCACTTTGTACCTTTCCAAGAGTATATAACCATTTTGAATTACATTTGTGTTTAGCTGGTCTATTTTTATGCCTAAAGAAATAATTGGTTGGTGTCTTATATAGAGTTTAATTCCACAGCTGTTACTGTGCCTCTGCTTGGGAGACCAAGATGAGTGAGACTGCTTCCTCCATACCTGGACACATGACAGATAGGGTGGGAATTAGAAATGCTGCCAGGGAAGCTCATTCTGTTACAGCCTTCTTTCTTTCGTGTGTGTATGCACCACATTGAGGCTAGAGCCTCATGCGTGCCAGGCAGGTGTTTTCCAAAAAGCTACATCTCTAACTCTTTTAAATTTTTATTTTGACACAAGGTCTCGCTGAGTTGCCCAGGTTGGCCTTCAAATTGCAGCCCTCCTCAACCTTCTCAGTAGCTGATATCATAGATATGTGGCACACATGCAGTAGGGGAGGTATGTTCTTGGCTGAATTTCGCCAGCCTAGCATGGGCTGCATTTTTAAAAATTAATAGTTTTCTGCTGCCTTAGGCACAGTCAGCTGCTGTTCAACCCAGGTACCAGGGGACAATTGGCTCAGCCCAGCATGACCTTGATTGCTAACCCTGAATCCCCAAAATAAAACAAAAAGCTATCTGAAGCTTTGAGTTCTATCAGAGAAGCTCTCACTTCTTGGGAAAGAGGCCTGTGATTGATCAGGCCCCTTGACCATGCTGTCCAGAAGCTGCTCCTACAGTGGCCTCACTGGGAGGTGTCCAGTTGGAGAAGAGAGGGAAGGTTTCATGCTGTGGGTATTGATGGGAGATGCAGAAGAGACAATTTACATTGGGAATTAGAGACAAACTTCGGCCAGTGGGTTTCTTGGTACCAGAAAATTCAAATGAGGCAAAGTCAGTTCCTGTTGAGGCTGAGTTATGCTTAGAGATGTGAGAATTGTTAGGAATATAGTCATGAGACCCAGTGAACATAGCAAAAGAATATTCTTGAAAGAAAATACAGGGGCTGGGGATATAGCTCAGTGGAATGAGCGCCTGCCTAGCAAGCGCAGCGTCCTGAGTTCGATCCCCAGTACCGCCAAAAAAAAAAGAAAGAAAATACAATGAAAAAACATGACAGTGGAAATATGAAAACAGAGGTCAGAAAACGTCCGTAGAAGGCCAGGTAGTACAGCTTGAACTGCACAAGGCCTCCTTGAAAGCTCCTCCCTTCTGAACTGGTGGCACCAATATGCCTGAGGAAACATATTTTTATTCCATAAAACTTTTGTTCATAAGCTCGACCTTGAGGTAAGAAAAGGAAGAATTGTGCTAAATTTTTCATATCCTTACTGGGATGTCAGAAGGTAGTATTTCCCATTGGCTTATTCTGCCAGGCACTGCATAGAGTTCACATCCTAACGGAAGGGAGAACAGACAGTAATACACAAACACGTAAAATGTAATTTTCTGGTCTGCTGAATACGCATACAGGGTGTGGTGGGGCAAGGTGGGTGGGATTCCTTCAAGTCCAGACAAGGTAGGGCAGAGTGGGTGAATTAGGGTAGGGCAGATGTGCTGGCCAGGTTTGAGCTGTGTCCCAGACACGCCCCCTGTGGTGGCCCGGAGAGGTCTGACCCATTCAGCAGCAGAAGTGAAGGTGAATTGTGACCTGGAAGGTGAGTGGAAGCTGCAGTGTGACTCAGGAGGAAAGGAGGCTTGTGCAGTCTTAAGGAGCAGGATCCCTCCCTTGTTGGACAAGATGTGTACCACACATGAAATGGGAATTCTTTTTTTTTTTAATTATTTTTAAAAGTAAAGGAACAAAAACATTAACAAACAGACACAAAGAAGCACAAGAACAGTACAATTAAGAACTGAATTATAGGTAAAGTGACAAGTGACAGGGAATTAACAATGGTTGTTGTATTACATATTGATAACTTCAAAGTGTATGCTTAGGAAAGCCCATGTAGACATACAAGATGGATCAAACAGCTAATCATTAACTGTTGCTTACAATAAAGCGACATAAGTCAATAGTACAACCATGTTAGGCATCTTGCATATACATACATACATACATAGTTATCCCATTCTTTTCTCCTTCCCCTCATCCCATTTGCTCTTTACAAAAACGTGGACCACTTCACGAATTTGCGTGTCATCCTTGCACAGGGGCCATGCTAATCTTCTCTGTATCGTTCCAGTTTTAGTATATGTGCTGCTGAAGCGAGCACGAAATGGGAATTCTTAACATCAGTAATTGAAGTTTGGGTGCTTTTATGCTGAGTGTCCAGTAAACCTTTAATTGTTTGGGTACAAGCAGCTAAATGGAACTGTGTACTCAGCTAACACGGGCCTCCTCACCCTGAGCACCCTGCCAGTTGGGCCAGATTGTACTTGGTGTTCGTGGCCCTCCTGTAGGGCACTGAGCAGTATCTCTCTCTCTCTCTCTCTCTCTCTCTCTCTCTCTCTCTCTCTCTCTCTCTCTCTCTTTCTCTTTCTCTGTCTCTCTCTCTTTCTCTCTTTCTCGCTCTCGCCCTTGCTCTCTCTCTCTCTCTCTCTCTCACACACACACACACACACACACACACACGTGACAGATAATCTAGAATGTGTGTGGATATTGTCAAATGGCCCCTGGGGGCCACTGGCCCAATATGTGGATCCCAAGTGATGGATGGTGGCCTGAAAGCTTTTCTGAAGCCTTCCTTACACCTGGAGTGCAGTGCCAGACCTGACTGGGGAGTCTGCCTTGTCTCAGGTGTTTTCTTTGATGATCAGTGTGGTACATTGCTGAGGCCCTCAGGTTTTTGCTCTAAAGCCTGTGCCCAACCCCTGCTATCTCCCCTCCTATCCTTACCTTCCAAGCCCCACCTCAGGTCCTTTATCCTGCTGAGCTACACAGTCTCCAAAGCATTTCTATGCTTGCCCACTCTACCTGCTTCCCACCCTGCTTGCTGTGGACAGCCCAGCCTTGCTCTCAGCACAGGAAGAAGGCACCATGGAGACAGGCAGAAAGCAAGGCTGGCTAGGCACTCCTGGCTGGTGCAGAAGAGTGGATGTCAGTCCTTTCCCAGAGGCCATGGCTTTTGCAAGCTGCTGAGTGCAACCAAGTGACTTTGTACATTCTAGTACACATCTGAGAAGTGAGAGGTGTTCATGTTAATTAAAGTTAAACCATTTTTGAAATATTTGTATACCAGGTAACAAGTTGATTTTATTAGTGCTTCTCTAAAGTATTATTCAAAAAGTATTTGCAAAAACATTTATAAAAGCTAGTGTCTATGTAAATTAACACAAGTTATATATTAATTATCTGGACATGATGTTCTTAGTATGTGGTTATTTATTTGAGACAGGGTCTTGCTATGTAGTTCTGGCTAACCTTGAACTCATGGTGATCATCCTGCCTCAGCCTCCTGAGTACTGGGATTATAGCTGTGTGCCACCACATCTGGCACATTTTAATTTCTTAATATCTCTAATACTAAGTCACTGTTGTTTTCCTGAAAATGTACTTTTTCAACATACTGCATGATTTTGGAATTCTGCAGTAAGTACTATGGAATCTTTTTCATAGTTACATTGTATGGTTGATAGATTTGAAATTGTAAGTAGACACTTTGGTAGACTGGTTCTTGTAGGCTGTCATATTTTTAATTGAGATAGTTCAGAGAAAATTCTACTAAATATGAGATGATTTGAGTTTGGGGATTGTTGTTTTAATTCTGAATTGTTTATTTCTGGAATTCTCCATTTAATATTTTAGGACCATGATTGACTATGGGTGATTGAAACCACAGAAAGTACAACCACAAAAGAGTGGGGTGGGTTACAGTATCAAAAACCACAGTTACTGATGGGGTGTTCTTTTTTTTTGTCTTTGTGAGACAGGGCTTGCTATGCATTTCAGGCTGGCCTTGGACTCATCTTGTAGCCCAAGCTGGTCTCGAACTCACAATCCTCCTGCCTCAGCCTCCTGAGTGTTGGGATTACAGACGTGGGCCACCACACCTGGCTTTTTTTTTTTTTGTCCTTAGAGAGAAAAGAAAAGATAACAGCAACCAAGACAAAAACAATACAGAATTTTAAAACAAGGTGATAGGAAGTTAACGGTGGTTGTTATATTACATATTGTTGTCTTCAGCATAGTTGCTCAGATTACCAGATGTAAGAAAGCATGATTGATGAAGCAATTAAAGAGAATAAAAGTAATAAAAAAATTAGTTAGAAACAATTGAGTTTCACTAATCAAGATAGTAGGGGTTCAACAGTGGTTATTATATTACATATTATCGCCTTCAAATTAGTTGTTCAGATTGCCAGATATAATCATGCAAAATTGGTCAGAAAAAGAAAAATTTAAGCATTAACTATTCTTTTTAAGAAACTAATAGACGTCAACAGTGCATTTATCCCAGCTATCCTTGTATATCCACATATATTTTTTCCCTTTCTTCTTTCTTTCTTTTCTCCTTTCCCTCATCCCAGTTGTTCCTTCCCTTTGAGCACCTTCTTTCCCCTTCACAATATCTATTGTACCTTTCAGGTTTATTTACTTTTTCAGGTTCTTACACTAGGGAGACAATAGGATGTTTATACATGTAGGTCTGATTTATTTCACTTATGAATATTGCATCTCTTGATGCATCAATTTTCCTATAAAAGCCTCAAGTTTATCTTTTTTATAGCTGAATAATACTCCAATGTATAAAAATACCACATCTTTTTTTATCTATTCTTCAGTTGATGGGCATTTTGTCAAGATTTAGCTATGACAAATTGCACTACTATAAACTGCATGCACATATATCACTGTGATCTGATGTTTTCAATTCTTCTGGAAAAATACCCAGAAGAATATCTGGGTAGAATGGGACCTCTAATCCTAGTTTTCTGAGGAATCGCCACACTGATTTCCATAGTGGTTGTACCAGTCTACACTCCTACCAACAGTAAAGAAAGGTTCCTTTTTCCCTGCAGCCCCTCTAGCATTTGTTATTGGTTAACTTCTTGACGATGGCCATTTTTTCTGGGATGAGATGGAATCTCAATGTTGTTTTAATCAAAAGAAATCACCAACAGAGTGAAAAGAAAACCCACGAATTGGGAAAAAATTTTAGTCAACTGTCTCTCTGACAAAGGACTTCTATCTAAAACATAGAATTTTTAAGTCAGGGCCCCCAAATTCAAAGACCCAATAAAAAAATGGTCATCTGAGATGAATATACACTTCTCAGATGAAAAAATACAAATGGCAAATAAATGTATGAAAAAATGTTTAACATCATGGGAGTTGTTTTTTTCCCGCCTGCTGAAATGTGTTTTAGCACAGTTGTTTTAGCACAGTTGTTTTCACAGGTACTTGTCTTTTTGCCTCTATTCAACATAAATGGGCATTTAGTTTTACAAACTAAAACTTGGCAAATAAACTTCCTCTGTGATTCTTTTGAACATGTCTCATTCACCTCATTGCAGAATGTCAGCTTTTCTAATTAAAGGTAATAGTCTCCTTAAAACTCCTCATACAATAGGGGAAGTCCTGTAATAGAATTGAGCATTAGCTGGGCATGGTGGCACGTGCCTGTAAATCCCAGCACTCTAGGAGACTGAGGCAGGAAGATTGCAAGTTGAGGTCCAGCCTGGGCAATTTAGCAACTTAGCAAGACCCTGTCTCAGAATTTTAAAAGGACTGGGGATGTAGCTCAGTGAAGTCTTGGGTTAAATCCTCAGTACTGGAAAACAAACACACATGTGCATGTGCACACACATACACATACAGTACTAATTTTGTGTACCTTACTAGCTTCTGGGTCTGATTTGTTCATTTCCTCCATTGCTTTTGTGTCTTTTTTTTTTTACAAGTTTTATTCTCAAAAACTATAATTTGCAAAAGGTGTCAAAAGTTAAAGAATCTTGGCTCTACATTTGTGAAATACTTTTTTTTTTATTTTTTTTTATTTTTTTTATTTTAGAAACATAAAAGTACAAAAACATATTGACAAACAGACACCCATTA
>PVLD010023474.1:0-27312 GCA_004027595.1 Dinomys branickii | reverse complement strand
ATATATTCCTTTACTTATAACATGTTCTTTTACTTATAACTTCCAAAATATTCTACCATAAGACTCCTACAATGAATAACCAAATTCAGCAGTGTAGCAGGATGTAAAATAAATGCACAAAAATAAATAGCATTTCTATCTTAATGAACTCACTGAAAAAGAATTTAGGAGAACAATACATTCCTTACAGTCTCAAAGAAGCTAAATATTTTGATATTAAGCTACCTAAGGAAGAAAAAAAACTCTGCGAGGAAAATGATGTCACCCTGAAAAAGGAAATCAAGGAGGTCAACAGAAAATGTAGAGATCCACTTTTCCTAGATAGTCAGAACCAACATAATCAAAATGGCTATAATTCCAAAACCAATACATACATTTAATGCAATCCCCTTCAAAATACCTACATTATTTCTCATAGATCTAGAGGAACAATCATAAAATTTATATCAAATCAAAAGAGACACAGAATTTGTATCAGATCAGAAGAGACATGCAATAGCAAAAGTAAGCCTGGAACAAAAGCAAATCATGGCATCACAATCCCAGACTTGTCATTATACAATAAAGCTACAGTGATTGAAATAGCATGGTACTGGCACAAAAACAGGCATAGTAAATCAATGCAACAGAATATAAGAAACAGAGACAACCTCAGTAAAAACTACTGCAGTAATAACTCAGTCCATGAATGCTTCTGTTTGCAAACATTTCAGTTCACACACAGAGGCATTCCCAATCACAAACTCTGCATCAAGTGATAAATATGACTGTAGTCATCTTCCCCAGAACTGTGGAACAAACTAAGTTCATGAACTGAGATATCACTGTAATTGATCTTTGACAAAGGGGCCCAAAACATATACTGGTGGAAAGGAAAGATAGCTTCTTTCACAAATGGTGCTGGAAAAATGAGATATCCATATGAGGAAGATTCAGTCTAGACTCATATGTTCTCACCATAAACTAAATTCAAAATGAATCAAAGATCTAAATGTTAAAGCAGAAATACTTAATCTGATGGAAAAAATAAATCAACTCTTGGAAGACACAGATGTAGGCAAGGACCTTCTGGACAGAACCCCAACGGCAAAAGAAATAATTCTGAGAATCAACAAATGGGATGATGTCGAATCAACTGTCTTCTGCATAGCAAGGGAAACAACTAACAGAATCTACAGACCTGGAAAACATTTTTGCCAGCAATTCCTTGGGCACAGGACTAACATAAAATATACATATATAAAGAACCTAAAAAACTTATGGCTCCCTAAAAATAAAAGACTCAATAAAAAAATGGGCAACCAAAATGAATAGACACTTCTGAGAAGAACTAAAAGTGGCCAGCAAATACATGAAAAATGCTGTCATCACTGGCCAGAGCAATACAAATTAAAACTACATTGAGATACAATCTTTCCCCGGACAGAAAGGACATCATTAAGAAATCCAATAATAACAAATGGTGGTAAGGAGGTGGGGAAACATACCATGTCTTAACTATTAATTTCTCATTATGTATTTTGTTAAGAAAATTTTTTTAAATTTTTCTTAAAAGACTAGGGAAGATTATCTTTTGTGCAAAATGGTAGCAAAACTGGCTTATAGTAGGTGCTTGGTTTATATTTGTTGAAGGAAGGAAGGAAGGAAGGAAGGAAGGAAGGAAGGAAGGAAGGAAGGAAGGAAGGAAGGAAGGAATAGGTAAAGTAGCTTTCTTTTCTATGTTACTGTTGTTACATTCTCCCTTTTGAAGAGGATACAGGAGACAAAAATTTTGGCTGTTTACTGATTAATGATTACTCCTCTTCTAAGGGTGGATTGTTGATACAGTATTATTTCATTCAGAAATGAAACAGTTTAAATACTACTGTTACAAAGCACTGATTTCTAAATGTTAAGAAGTACTATGCCTGTGACAATTTGATTTAGAGAGCTTATCCAAACCATTTTAAGTCAAAGTAACTTCAAATTAATTTTGGTTTGAGAATTTCACACTAACCATTGAGAAGATTATAAATACCCTGGGATGCCACCCTACATGACAACATGTCAGAGTGAATGAGACACATCCAGAGAATCTTATTCCTCAGATAACAAAATGATCTCAGGCTCAGTCATTTATAATAGAGTCCTTTTATAAGAATATAGAGATTATTTGATAAATGATTTACCCAAGTAACATCATTAAAGAAGGATGGGGCGTAGGAGGAATTTTTTCAAAAACATAACTCAAAGAAAATCTATTAACAATCTTCTTTGCTGCCTTTCTCTTATTATGTAATACCTTAATAAGGTGTTTCTAGTATAATAGAGGACCTTTGAAATAACGAATGAGTGGGGGTAGTAGTGGTGGAAGAAAATTAGGATACCAAGCAAAGTTCATTGTTTAGATCAAAGTAGCAAAGAGAGGAAAGATGAGTAGGCATACAAACTTTTATTTGGTCTAATCTCATTATCCTCTTCACAGCTCAAAAGTGTTCATTTTCTCCATCTCTCCCTTTCTGGTTTGCTTACTTCTTGTCTCTATTATACCTACTGATACCTAATCAAGATTTATTGTAGCAGTTTCCCCATAGACTCTAGAATGTCAATGTGAGTTTGATTTTTCTAAAGAAAAGCTCAGTGCATTTGATAGAGGAAATGCAATTAGAAGTATAACACCTCAAATCTCATTGGTTTATTTTAAATCATATACTTGATACTCATTATCATGTCCTTTTGAGCCACAGGGCACTAAAGTTAAATGGTACATCAGGGGCCGGGGATATAGCTCAGCAGGCACATGCCTGTCAAGCACAAGGTCCTGAGTTTGATTCCCAGTACCTAAAAAACAAAACAAAACAAAATAAAACCCCACCTTTGGCTAAATGGTGCATCAGACAGAGAACTCCAAGCCATACTTTTCTAGTGAAATTTGTAGTATGTTTCTCACATATTAGGGGCTAGCCTAGATATTCACAAACATAATGCAGGAGATGCATCTCTCATGCTAGACCCAAGCACAACACATCAAGCTAGTGATTGTTTTTAGTCAGCAAGCAAGACTATTTAAATTTTGAATAATTTACCTTCATTATATTGTCAAAGTGGAGATCATATAAGGGAGAAGTTGGAAAATTCTGTAGGCCTAATTCACAGCTTACCATTTCTTCGGACACTTCAGTTGCATTGCCGTATTTTTAAACTGATAAATCTGATTATTTAAAGAATGTACAATTTGCTCCCTTCAGAAAACATCCTTCATTTACCAATAAACATCTCAGATGCATTTGAATGTCTGCCAAACGTGAGTTCTTATAAAATAAAAATGCAAGCAAAAGAAAGCATGGTCACATCTCTGCAAATCTTATCTTTAGTCGCTGGTTCCTAAGAATATCACACCAGAAACTTTGTACCAAAGCCCAGTTTGAAGCCCTAAGATAGTACTTTGACAGCTGTATTTTTGATAGACCGCAGAAAATCCAAACCATTCACGTTTTTTCTGAGCACACTGTAACATGTAATTATTTCTAAATAACAGTAAAAGTAGTTCCTTTCTCTTGAATTACCTGTGCAAAGAAATAAGCACTTTACTTTCACATCACTATGACAAATACAGTGTTTTCTGGGATATTTAGAATGGCAAGGGTTTTAATTATTGACCTTGTTGAGTTCTAATAACATCAACTTTTGTTAATTTCATACTCAACAGAGTGTGAAGGAAAATCATCTTTCTTCTACCTTCTCTCATTTCATCCATTTCCGGTGGCTTAATGAATAAATTTGCAAAAAAGTACCATTTCTATGTGAACATAGTTTGGGTGTCCATGACACATGAGCTGTCCACAGTTCATATATCTGAATTATGCGTGTGCTTTAAGAACTGTTGCAAAATTCTTTCTTCAGCCAGCTAAAGACACATGGAAGATTGCAGTCTTTCCTGCAGGAACAATGTCCCTGGCAGTAGTCAATAAAACTTTATGAGAAGATTTCTTCATAGAGGGAAAAGAAGAAAGGCAAGTAAACCCAGGGAAGGCTGGTTGGAAGCTTCCACAACTATTCCAGGAGGGAAGAGTTATGGCATACAAAAAGGAATATATGCAAATTCTCCAGCAGAGAGAATTGGGGACAGAGAAACAAGCACTCTGGAATAAAGGAAATTGGGCAATCATTTCAAATCCTAGACAACTCGACTACTAGACACTGAAAATTTGCTTCCTCTTGTTTCTAAAGAATGGTTACATGTCCAAAAGTTATCCATTTTTAAAAATTAAGAATCAGGGGTTACATACTAAAAATATACACCAATACCTGAGCTTTGTAGGTAACTCATGTAGCATCATTTCCCAGAATTAGCCAAGAACCTAGAAGGCAACCCAAAATGTATATTCCAAGAATTATCAAACAGTAAGACTTATATTCTCTACTCATGAAAACATAATGTAACATTAGATTTAACATTAGCATTCTCAGAAGACAACTCCCTATGTTCTAATTCAATGCATAATCATTCTTAAGTTGATGTCTAAATGTACCAAGTATATTTACCTGATATCCAGAGGCACTACAGTAGGGGAGTTGACAGATGTATCAAGTAGTAACAGCTGACAGCAGTGGAAGAGATTAAAGAACTATAAAGAGCAATTCTGAAATTTGAAAAGCATAGCAGTCTGGGGACATTCGGTATAGCAGCAAACATTCATGTTCACATGAAAAGTCCCAGTGAAACAATTGTACAAAGCAAAGAAAAACAATTGATATTCATAATGATGACCAAACTTTCGCCTTGCACTGATTTTGCTACTTGCCAATATTACACCAAAGTCCCACACTGACCCAGTATGATACAGTGAGGGAGAAAACAAGGTACCAATTGTTAAATAGCTTGGCATATATCAGTTAAACATTAAGTCTCAGATTGTTTTCTGTAAAATGTAGATACTACTGCTTCCCTTGTAGGACTGTCATGAGGACAGAATAAGATACTTGCTGTATGTAAAAGCACATCATACAAAATAAAGTGCCCCCAAAATGGTAACACTCCGTTGTCTTTGGTTTACAATGTTGACTATAAGAAAGTCAACTGGTTACCTCAGCTATTTTTTAACACCTTCTGAAATTTCTACTTTAACACATCTCCTCTTTCATTTGCAAAGAATTATGGTAACATCACTTTAGTTATATCCAAACCCTATAGGCATCCTTGATTGTCCCTTTTCTACTGGTGTCTAAGCAATAGTCACACATATCCTCCTGACCTATCTTCACGCTTCTCCTTCCTTTGTCAATTCCCCTAAGACTTCCTTTCCCAGATCCTTAAAGACTAATCTCTAAGTGGTTCTCCCGCACCTAGCCACACCCCCCCTGTGAGCTTTCCTATACCTGCTCTAAGTACAGTTTTGTGTATGTCATCCCCTGGATCAAAAGCTTTTACTGGCTTTCCAGTGCCCCTGAGATAAAATCCAAACTCACCAAGGTGGCATTTATAAAAAAAAACCCATGGGAGAAATTTCTCAGAGGCCTCAGGAAATGCTGTGCTTCTTTTAAGAAACTGGTTCATTTTTAGCTTATGCACATCTGCAAACCTTTTAACATTTCAGCCCTTTTTCCGCTTTAAAGCTCAGAGTCAAATTTGGGGCACAAGCATAAAATTGTCAATGTTATATACTTGGGCTTCTTTTGTTTTGTAAATTTCCTTTCCCCTCATACATGTTTCTGTTGGTTTGTTAATCCTATTATTGTATATTTCTCTGTAAACTACCTCAAACCCTTATTAGAATGAGACTGACCCTAAAATAATATTGTGAGACTGAATGAATACATGACACAAGAAGATAGGTATAAAAGAGGCTGCAAGAGAAGGTGCGAGAGTGAGGATAAAAATGAGCATCTTCACTAATGTGAAGATGTGTATTAGTTCAATTGTAAGGAAGGTAAAAAGGCCTTTGGGAGAACATTCACTATGAGCATTTCTAATGGGCTAACACGGAAATAAATGAAGCATTCATAATATCAAATTTGTTCCTGATAATATCTTTAAAATGGAAAGTTCTACTGCTAACCTTTTGTGTTAAAATATAACACCCACCAAAAATTTAATAATGAAGTCAAAGCTGAGCAAAATATGATGATGACGATGTACATTTGTACTGCTTTGCTGCTTACAAAGCCTTCTCACACAGAATCTCAACATTATTCCAACCATAAAATGGTTCTCTCCTCTGCTTCAGAAGTTGTGTTTACCCTAGCAAGGAGCCACTGCAAGCAGAATCCTCTAGATGTGTGTCTTCAAAGATGTGGTATTTGCTGTAATACAGAGTCTTACAGCATGTTGTTTGCCACCTACTCCCCTCATTCTCCTCTGCTGATATTTTCTCACTCTCTAAATCTCCAAGCTCTACAATGCCAATGTCAGTCTCATTGTCTTTACCTATTTTTATTTGGAGCCTCTTTTCAGACATGAGCTACTCGTCTCTTCTTTCCTTACCCCCACCCCTCAGGCCCAAAAGAACTGGCTTCCACTTCTTTGCACACCTAGACCATTTCCTTTACAATCCCCACCTTCCCAAGGAGGCACTTATTTCAGAAGTATTGCAGCTCTGAAGACCACCCACCATGGGGCTCACTTATTGTTCTAATTCCATATTGTACCGTACTACATTTTAGCTTTAGATTGTACGCTCCCCCGAGAAAGGATTTTCTTCTTTATTTAGTGCAATCACTCTAATGTAAAGCACTGTGTATACTTGCAGAGACTATCAACTAATGCGGCCCTTCCTGGGTTTCAGTGGAATTATCCACTCAATCATGTGACTTTGCTTTGGCATCATTTTTTCTCCTCTGAATTATTTTGGGCCCTATTCCAGATTTTTTTAAGTAAAAAATTAGCACATTTTGCTTTTAGGAGTGTTGTCAGCTATACTTCTGAATGTACATCCTTCATCTTGCTTTATTTTTTACAGACAATGGTATCAAGTTAAATACCCTTCAAGAGCTTCCATACAGGTAAAACACAAAGCCATTTTCCTTCTGGCTAACGTACAGACAATCTTATTTACTCCTGCTGCACAGAAAAGTGACACTGGGCTACTTGGACTTGAATATATCCCAGCTATGATCACTTGTAATACTGCACCAGGGGAATAGTACTGATTCAAAAAATAAAGTCATTCCTTTCCCTAGAACAATCGGCAATGAAATTTTAAGATACACAGAATTACTAAACAATAAATTTCATTCTTCAATTAATGCAAATATTTAATGACTTGAAGTAACCATAAAGATCAAAATGCATTTCAGGACAACAGATCAGACAGAATATAAATTCTCATGTGGAATCAGGAGTCAGACATAATCCCACATCCTCAACCCAGCCTCAGCAATTGTTTCCTAAGTAACCATATGCAAAGTAAAAGATGTGCCTTTTGTTTGGTTTCTTATTTTTTATTAAAAAAACTTGTCTCAGTTTGCACTTAAGAATTTGCTCAAAAAATTGTTTGCTGAATATGTACGCTGCTCCCAAGGGCAAGCAACAGTGGAAAAGTCCAAACGAAGGCGATGCAAGGGGAAAAAAAAAGCAAGAACCTTAGGATAATCTATAAAGTCTGATTGTCAATCTGACTCCTTGGAAAGACATAGAGAGGTAACTCCCTGACCCTGAATCTTCCTTCTATAAAGTAATCTAATCCATTTCACTGGAGCATTTCAGTACACATTTCAATACAAACCCTACTTCTACATAAAAATGCAGAAAGACATCACTTGAGAATAATGACTCCATAGCCAAAAGATGCTTATAAATTCGTATCTGTACCACATAAAGGGTATATTCCAGGATTCTGGGTATAGTTCAGTGCTAGAGTATTTTCCTGGCATGCTCAAGTCCCTGGGTTTAATCCACAGAACTGGAAAAACAAGTGTATTCCATATAGAAATTGAGTCCATATGGAGTTTTCTACAAAGTATGTTGAACATATTCTTCCATCAACACCTGGCAACTAGGACAGGTGTAGATTCTATCACTAGGCTCCTTAGCGGGCATCTCAGAGGTTCATGGCTAATAGAAAATAAAATATGAGCTGACAGTTGAAGTCAGTATGATTAAAATTTCAATTATTAAAATGTCATCTTGACACAAAATCCACACTGGCTTCATTATGAAAGTTCAGTTTTCTATTCACAAGGCTTTACAGTACCCCTCCAGGCAAAATTAAATATGTAAGATTTTCTTCCTCATGAACATGTTGCTGCTAAGCAGCTGTCATAGTATGTATAGGCATAAAGTCAGAATATCTTCTTAGTTATAAAGAAAGAGATACAGAGTATATGAGGTCTTACGTGTATATCAAATGATAATCTTTACCCTCCTAAAAGAAATACATGAGGCTAAGATGATTTAATTTTAAGCACTCAGGGTCTCACAACCAATATTATATAAAGGAGAGATTTCAACTAATGTTCAACCTTGCAATTAACTTGGTGAAACAAATGTGAACTGTGTGAGGTATCACACTGGACCAGCTAGGGTGGGGCAGCACCTATTTTAGCTACTAAATTATTTAAAATTCTTCCCTTTACATGCTAAAGAGATATACCATAACTAGCTTCTTCCAAGGCCAACAGCATCTACTAAAACTTCCACTTGGCTACATTCATACATATGAAAATAATTAAAAGGACCAGAAGACCGAGAAAAACAACTGGTATTAAATATAGCTAAGAGTTCATCACTAATTGGTATCCCTTCAAACAAGTCCAATTCTCTGCTTTCAGTAGAAGTTTTTTTTTTTATAATTAGGGTATTGCTAGAACCACATTCCAATCCCATGGGAGCAGAAAGCAAGACAGCTCACCTGACGTTATCAGTGGTAAAATGAGCAAGTGATCACAACCTAACATTAAAAGTTACAAAAGCAACCTCTCACAGCTCTTTCCTGTTTTGTCCTCTTCTTTCCCTTATGGAAGAGGCATAAAACACTACATCTGTACTATAAACTAGCTAGTATGAATAAAGACCACAAGAATTTTGCTTGAATAGGTTTGTTTGTGGTAATGTAGTCCATTACAGTCGGCGTAACAAAGCACCATAACTATAAAGCATCCAAGACAGGTTGGAAATATCTTTGTCCTTATAATAAAATTTTACTTGAATAAAAGGAAAAATATCCTGACAGTTAAAGTCTGAAACACAGAAATGACTTAGAAGGAGGTATGAAATTTAATTCCCAAAGGCCCTATGAAAGTAAGTTATTCATCTTTCTAGAAAGGTTTAGGTAGAGTTGAGGCTAGAAGAAGGAAGATGGATGCATCCTCTGCAAATTCATCCAGTGCTGTAATCCCAAAAAGGGCTTCCGTTCTGCTGTACACCACACGCCTGTGATAAGATAAATGTGCTGCTTAGAATTACTAACCTGATCCGTTCTTAGATGCTGACTTTTGCCATTTGCTGTTCATCAAGCATCACTTGGCATTTTCTCTAATGTATAAAGAATGTAATTATACATCTTTTGAATAAAAATACCTGGGTCAAAATGAGGGGACTGTCCTGATTAATAAGAAAAAATATGTACCATGTGTTTAATGAAAAGTAGAAAGCACCTCATTTAGAAGGTAAACTATAAGAAAAAAGCTTTTGAAACTTCATTCTCTGACAGAATTGATAGTTTGCCACTGCTTTCTCCTCTGCATAAAATAAGGAATAATCAGGCTCAAAAAGAGAAACAGTTTTATTAAAGGCACATTGGGACACGTATTTAGTATTGGAAAAATAGTAGGCTTCTGGGATAAGATCCTATTGAACCTTACAGAGGGGATATAGTATAGTTCCGGGAGAATCTAGGGATTTTATACTTTTGTCTAGAGCTTTCCAGAGGCTTTTATGGCTACTCTAATCTTTTGTTTTGCTTTGTTTTGTTAAGACGGGGTCCCTCTATGCAGTTCAGGCTGGCCTTGTACCCACTATAAGCTCAGGGTGGCCTCAAACCCTGGCAATCCTCCTGCCTCAGCCTCCCCCAGTGCTGGGATTCCAGGCATGTGCCACTATGTTATGGCTTTATATTTACTCGAAACCCATGTCTCAACTAGTCAACTGCTTTCACTGTCCTGCACAGTGACCCCATACTGTATTAGGGCTAGCGTTACATTTCTTTATTTAGCTGCTGTCACAGCTTCAATCAGGACTGTCCCCCAAAGGCACATGTGTTGAAGGCTTAGTTCCCAGCCGTAAGGAAGCAGAGCCTAGTGGGAGGGGATAGGTCATAGGGAATATGTCCCTGAAGGGGATGCTGGGATCCTTGCCCCTTTCTCTATTCCTGTTTGTGGGCTGCCATGAAATGATCAGCTTTGCTTTAACACATGCTCCCTGCCATGATACTCTGCCTCACCACAGGGCCAAAGCCTTGGACTAAAAGCTGTGAAAAACCAGGGACTAAAAGCTGTGAAACCATAAGCTAAAAGAAGTCTGTCCCCATGTTATGTTATCTCGGGTATTCTGTTGCAGTGAAAGGAAGCTGGCTGATGTTGTTTTTATTTCCAAAGACTTGCCTAGTACACATTACCACCGGGTGTTTCTCTGGATCCCATGACCCCCAGGGAAAGGCTGAAATAACCTAGACCACAGTGAAGGCAACAAGACCTCTAACCCTCCCTCAGCCCATTCCTGGAACTTCAGGCTTTTCCATTGTCTCCTGATCTAGAAGGATTTCCTACCCATCTGCTAACTGCTAGCCCAACCACAGGAGGGAGCTAAGTGGCCCCAGTATTTTTTGAGGGGCTACTTCTCTCTTCCTGCATTTGCCCCACTGCCAACAGGACAGCTGCTGAATTGACTGCCAATTCCAGGTTCTGCCAGGCTGGTAGTCCCTTTCTTTCCAAATCTTTGTCTTTCCAGCTAATCCATTTGGAGTAACATTTTAAACTACCCGGTCACTAAAGATAAAAAGAGAAGATAATCTCCATTCTTTCCTTTCTTCTACCTCCATATTCAACACTTTGGCAAACTCTTAACTATCTTCAAATTATAACACAAACCCTTTCACTTTTCTCCATTTCCTTTGCTACCATTTGAATCTAAGGCATCATCTAATCCTTCTACTCTTGATCTCCTTCCATCCATTGTACGCATTGAAGACAGCAATCTTGTTAAAGTAGAATCTGATCAACTGCATTCCTGTTTGAAATCCTCCAATGGCTTCCATTATATTCACAATAAAATCCGAATTCCCAACCATGACCTATAAATCCTATTCTGCATGATCTGGCCTCTGCCAATGGCTCATACAACCTATACTTCCTAAAGAAAGTCAAACTCTTGCTGGTCTCAAAGATTTAGAATTTACCTTTTTTTTTTTTTTTTTTTGGCAGAACATGTTTTCTTTCCTTGTGTGGATAGATCCTACTTTGCAGGTCTCAGCTGTTTTTTATTTTACTTATTTCTGAGACAAAGTCTTCTAAGTTGCCTAGGATGAGATAATACTTGCCTCAGGTTCCCAGAGTGTTGGGATTACAGGTGTCTGGTACCAGGCACAGCTCTAAGACTCAATTTAAATGCCATCTTCTCAAAGATGACTTCTCATGATTCTAAATATCCTTTCCATCTCTGTTACTTTTATCTCACTACCATATTTATTTCCTTCTTCATATTTATTACTTCTGGATAAAGCTATTTTGTCATTTGTTTCCTGTTTCCCCAAACAGGGCTGCAAACTCTAGGGGGCACAGATTGTATTTTCTCATAACTGTATCTCCAATGATGATATCTTACAGTTTCTTTGTAGGAGGAGGAAAGCAGCTACTCATCCTTGTGCAAAGAGATAGCCACTCCAAGTATGTTTGCTCAACTATTGAAGCCTGGGTTTTCCTGAGGTTGCCCCCCTCACTGTTGCCCTGGGCATTGATTCCTTCCCACTGGGCTAGAGCAGTACCAAGTGTTCCCTCTTTTCCATTCCTAGAGGCCAGTAAGTCTATGGCCATAATGCCCCAAACAGGCCCTATCTCACCCAGAGGCCAATAAATATGGCCCAGTTCCCTTCCCAGCACAAAGCAGTTTGCATCTTTCTTTAAATGTTGTTATTGTGGTGCTGGAGCTTGTGGAGGAGACACCCTTCATCAAAGAAAACCTGTACCCTTTCCCATCTGCATGCCTTTGCAGAACTGAAAGCTCTTTATGAACTCCAAAACACTTTAGCTCCCACTCCAAGCCAGATTTTATATGTGCAAATTTTCAACTTGTAACTTTGTTGTCTTCTCTGCAAATGAGCAGACTGGAAATCATTTATCTGCTGGGGGGAGAATCAAAGAATAATAAAAGTCTAAAGCAACCCACCTATTCTCTTCATAAAATCACACCCAAGTCTGTAAAAAGATACAACATGAGGAAATCCTAAGTAGAGCAGAAGCTGGGGTAGGGAGAGGACCTAGATCTCAGAGTTCTGAGTCCTACCTTCTACGTAGAAACGTTCCCTAAATTATCATCCTTGGAACATCGGGGAGTGAATGCACCAATAGAGCAGGCTAGTTTCTTCAAAATGCCTACTTGCAATATTTCCATGGCAACCTGCAGCAAGCATGACTATTGCTTAGTGCTCACACAAAGGAAAGGTAGCTACAATACAAAGAATGGAGAAAGAATAAGAAAAGGACAGAATGAGAGGGCAAACAAGGAAACAAGAATGAGAGGAAAACAGTGAGAGAAAATAAGGGATGCAGAGGGAGTAAGGGAAGTGCAAGGGAAGGAACAAAGAGGGGACAAAGGAGAGAAAGACAGGGGAGTGCAGGATCTTGACTGTTAGTTTTTATAACTGTTTCTGGGACACTCAATATTTTACAACACTGATAAGTTCCCTCCATTAGTGAAGCTTTTGGTATTTTTTGTAAGGTGTATTCTTTCTTAATGAACAAAGAAAAGACTTTTGATGCCCAAGAGCACAGGAGAGCCAAAGTAAAAAAAATTTGAGCTCAAAGCCATTTATTTGTTTTTTCCTTTGTGAAAGCTGTGATTAAAGTTTCGTTACTGAAAGCCTGGAGGCAGAATCATTAGGGGTGAAGATCACCAAATAACATTAGCTATAAGAACTGTCTTTTTACCAAAGGGTTTTTTATTCTTTTTTTCTTTCCAAAAAAGTACTTTATTTTTGAAAGTTGAGTCTCCTAGACAAATGGCATTTATTAATTAATCATTCTTTAGGTTTTATCAATCAAATATATATATAGCTACCTGTCTGAACTTATGATCAGAATGAGATAATAAGTGTTATGACAAGTTGATAGAATTCCAAGGAGAAGCATAGGAAATAGTCATTTTAATTTATACGTGAAAACTTCTCAAAGATCCCCATTCCTTCTGGCCTTCACTGACTCCATATGAATTGTGATTCAAAGAACCCCATGTAGTTCTCTAATGGAGAAATCTTAAATGCTAAAAAAAATGCAACTTCACCTTTTTCTATGCATTGAAAAATAATACTGAAGTCAAAGGAGACCGAAAGAAGAGGTAGTACCTATACCCCACTCGGGAGGTGCAGAGGGAGAGGGCAGGAAAGAGAGAAGGCCTGGGGAGGGGATGCTGTGACCTTACGCAAGCTTCATATTCTTTACCTTAAAATGGGGATGCTGCCACTTTACAACACCATTATGATCAAACCAGAATACAAGCACCTAGCAGCACTATCCTACCCCCACCAACCCTTCTGAATGTCTTCATTCTTAGCTGAGACAAAGCTTTTCTAGAAGACCACCTGCTGAGTGATAAAGCCAATGGGTGGATACCACTTGGGAGGCTAGCCCACAGCACAGCCCTAGCTTCTTTCATTCTTTCACCAAAGTCTTATTTAGCATACAACCTTTAATCACTTTATTTCTCTGTTAAAACAAAAATACATCCGTAAGTACCTTTATAAAACACTGCCTGTGATGGTGCATGTTGTTTTCGTTATTTTTCTCTCATTGCTGAGTCAAAATACCGATGCCCAAAGTAAGAAAGGAAAGGCTTATTTAGTTCACACACTGTAGAGGTTTCAGTCCATATGGCTGGATGCAAGGCAGAGTGTCACACGGCAGAGGGCAAACAAAGCAGTGGAAAACAGCAAAAGCAGCAAGAGCTAAAAGGGAAGAGCAGGGAGGAGCAGCAAAGAGCAAACCTCTTTCCCTCCCTTATATGCAGGCTACCTGCCCCAGAGTGGGTGTAGCACCCACACCCACAATCCCATTGCTGGACCAAAGATCAATCATAAACTCTAGAAGCCCACTCCATGACTATATGGGGCTTCAGGGGGACATCCAGACACAAACAATAATGTCTATAATCTCAGCATTCTATTAGCCTGGGCGATTTAGGAAGACCATCTTAAAAGGAAAGAAACCAAATAAAACAAAAAAATTTAGCTCAGTGTGAAAGCCCTAGGTTTGATCCCCAGTACTACACATATACACACACAAAATAATCTGTAAGCATTTGTGCAATAGAGCTATATATGCATTAGGTAGCAGTACGATGACCAAAGATCTCAGTACTAATTTCAGTAACTATTATTTCTCAGTACTAATTCCTAGAAAACACAGAGCTTTAGAGCCGGAAACCCTGGGTCAGAATTCCAAATCTGCCCCTGGCTTGCTATATAATTTTAGACAAGATACCTCACCTTTTTGTACCTATTTTCTTCTCCAAAAAATTGGAATACCTACCTCCGAATGTTTGGGTAAAGATTAAAGAAATAATATACATGGAGGGTTTAGCACAATACCCGGCATATAAATGTTTAATACTAGTTTGCACTTACATTACTGTATTATAGATAGCTAAGTTATTTAGAAATATTTTTTGATTGGCAATGTTTATTTATAGAGAACATACCATGAAAGAAGCATTCTATTTTCCTACTCATGTAATGTACTTGATATTCATCATATTCATTAAGAAGTCTAAGTTCCTCAGTATGTCATTCAAGTTGCCTGCTAACAATTTATCCTCCTCAAACAATTTTCATCTTACTAAATAAACCTCAGTCCATCAATCTGTTTGACTTTCCTTAAGGGTATCAGTGTGGTACCACTTTTGATTGTGCCATAACATACAATTAGAATACCTAAATGAAATATTACTTGAGTTCCAGGTTTAAGACACTAGACTCAAACACTGCTTACATTTTAAATTTTTTAAGTATTTATTACAGATTATTATGAAAACACAAAGTCTTTTAAATTATTATTGGAAAATCATTAGTATACTCATAATTTCTAAAGAATCATATGCAGTTACAAGAAAAGCTTACAACTAAGCTACCTTATACACAATTACTCCTCAGCATTCACATACCCTTTCAGATATATCACTGTGTGAAACAATCTTCTACGCTTCAAGATTTTATACATATACAGTCTTGTTCCAAATAATGGTATTTTTGTTGATGTGCATATACATGGTGGTACAATTAGATTTTATCACCTAGTGATGGCTTCCTATCTTTTGGTAACTATATGTATGATGTAACTGTATGATATTTTGAGAAGGATGAATACATCTAACAATACATTTCTGAAAACATACTCAAAGGTAAATAGATCCCATCAAAAACACTACCCTATCACATGCTTGATTACTTACTAAATCTTATACCTAATGTTCTACTAATAGTTACAGGGTTAATCCTCTTTTATGGAACTCATTTGTTTGTTCTAATTCATATGCTATAATGTTTGTCTTGAATACTGTATTTTATCAATCCAGTATTCTCCAACACTATTACACAATAGTATTCTGTGATTTCTCACTTATTCCGATATTTTCTAAATCAACATATGATGAATTGATCATGACAATGTCACCAAATAGTGTAAAAATTGAGTATTTTCTCCTTTTCCAACAGTAGAATTTGTTCCTTATAATATTCCAGAAATATCAAATATTTTCCATTGGAATTACTCATGTAAAAATCTAAATAAATTAGAGATCTACTTTCAAATTTTTAAAAAATCGTTTTGCTACGAGTGGTGGTGCACACCTGTAATCCCAGCACTCTGCAGGCTGAGGCAGGAGGATCTTGGCAAGTTCAAGACCAGCCTGGGCTACAAAGTGAGCTCAAGGCCAGTTTGAACTGCATAGCAAGACCCTGTCTCAAAAAGACAATAAAAAGTATTTTTACAATCTCTATGATTTTAAGCTCCATATTTTTATGCAATAGGTATAGAAGGCTTTAACAATTTTCAGATTTAAACTATTACCCATATATTCATTGATTTGTTATATTTTATAGAAATGATTCCAAACTATGAAAATATTTATATAATTTAGGTTTAGCATTTAGAAGCTAAAATTTTACTTTTCTAAACTTATTTAAAATGAAATCAATGAAGCCAATTACCTTCTCAAAGCAGAGGAGAAGTTAAAGAAAAATCAGTAATTACATGTTTTGAATCTTTCACAAAGATGCCAGTTTTAAATTACATCTTCACCAGAAATCACACAACGACCCAGTGCTTTGAGAGCCCATATACCCTGAACAATCACATGTCTCTATCCACTTTCAGGGCTTACTGGACAACCAAACACAGCGAGAGCAATGAGTGCTGGACAGGCACATAATGCACATAAATTCTTCAGCTTTGCAAACCCATTGTCATGAAGATGGAGGAGTTTTAGATTCTTTAATCCACTCCAAAAGTCAGTATCTGGTAGCCTCTTTATCTGATTTCCATGAAGATCAAGTTTGATTAATTTTGTACAACTTAAAAAAATTTATAAAACTTTGAAGTGGATGTATATCTGTAATAAAATTTTTCAAGAAAATGCATACTCTAACAGAGGTGCAAGATTGCATATTTTCCATAGATTTTAAAAGCAAGCTTGAACTTTATAAAAACAAAATCTTTTTTATTTTCTATTATATTTTCATTATAGCAACTCCACTCTTCATGATTGGTTAGTCTTTCTATGCTGCAAGGTCTTAAGAGCTAGGCAAGGGTGGCCCAAAACCAGCACCATCCCACAAATCGCTAGGTGGTCATCTGCCCCTCATTATTTAGAAATATTACAGGGAGTTATGACTGCACCCTCAGTAGAGAAGACAATTCACTGAAAGCCAGGCTTGAAGGAAAAGAGGACAGACTATACTCCTGTACCTCCCTAGGGATGAACAGCAGCGACTGATATTCCATATAGGCACCATCACCTTGGGCAGGGGACCAAAACCTCCCTAGCACCTTCCTTCCAAGAAAATCCTATTCTTTATAAGCATGGCTTGCTTCCCCGTTTGCTCCTCATTTAATCAGTATCACCTAAGTGATTATATTTGTTGTAATGTTATTGGTTCACCATAGTTTTGTCCAACCTCACACCCAAAATTGGATCAATATCATGTGAGTGACTATACTTGTAATCTTATTACTTGACTATACTTTTGTCCAACCTTGAACCCACCACACCTCATGGCTTTGCTCAACAAAACACTTTTGAGAAGCAAGGTCAGTTGTCAATCCACTTTTCAGGCCTGTTCTGTCTTAGACAGAAGCTATCTTTCTCTCAATAAATTCTTCATACTCTTAACCTCCATTGTTTCTAGAATTTATTCCTTGATTTTGGAGAACACAAACTCGGCATTTCAGCTATCTAGCATGTTGGGAGTTATGATAGTTCCTTATATTGTTTGGAGGCCCATGTATATCATACATTCTATATCACACCAAGAAGTATTTTAGGAAAGCACTAACACACTCTTTTCCCTATAACCAGCATCATACAGGGAAGGCGTGAGGGCTCAAAGCACAGCGTGCAAGTGCACAGCAGCCACCAACTTGCTTTCTTCATCCGACCTTACTCATGCCACATTACCAATGTCCAGATAAGTGGTTAAATTTCTCCTATACCTCCAAAGACTCTGTGAACATTATGTAACAGTCTCTCAATCTGGTGTCTCATTAAATGTCTTTGTCTCATGTAACATGAAGTTTAAGTTCATTGATTCAGACCAGATGGAAATGCAAGACATTTCCAAAATTAGCCACCTTAACTATTTCCAGAGCTTTATAAAATAAAAACAGGCCATGGGTACTCTGCTAATGTCTGTAATATTGAATATATCCACCTACCTAGGTTGAGCTACCCTTAGACTCTATTCAAATATTTAATACAATTTTTGGTTTTACCTCAATTTTTAAAGACCACATGATTTTAGAGAATTATAAGCAAAATTTTCACATAGATCATGGTGGAGGGGTTATTAGGTATAGAAAATTTAAGTGATGTCATGTCGTGACACCAAGAGAAATGAACAGAAGTCAAGAATAGACATATAATTTTAGCCATAGGAATCAGGTCCATGAACCTAACTTCTGTCACATACAAAGTAAGTGAATTGACACTTAACTTTGGTGATCTCTTCCACGTCTAAAACTTTATCTAAAGTTTGAACATTAATACAACTAAATTAGAGTTTATATCTACAAAACTCAACTGCTATATAATGTTGAATATTTAACAGTGACTACTAGATATTATGGTCTACCGATTCTCGGCCTTCTGGCTAAGATCAAAGGCAGATATCATGGTCAAGGCCCCTTTTATATTTATACCCATTAATCAAATTCTTGGACAATTTTCTCAATGATGTACGGGAAAGAGAATAATATAGTAGCAATGTTAATACTGGTGTCAGTATTGATGAAGGTTAGTAGTGGGAAACATTTCTTAGTTTTCTGTCAGTCATATCCCATTAAACACTTAACAAACAGTAACTCAATTCTCCCCAACAGTACTAGACAGGAAGTTGTCTTACTCTCTCATTGCTAGGACAAAATTACCTGATAGCCAATGATAAAGAAGGAGAGGTTTATTTTAGCTCACAGTATCTACAGGTTTTAGTCCATTGTTGGGTGGTTCGTTCCATGACAGGGCAGCAGAGAAGCAGTTCCTGGCAAGTCGAACAGGAAACACAGAAGGATCCAGTGAAAGGAGGGAATACATACTCTTCCAGGCCATGCCCACAGTGAACCACCTTTTCCCAGCAGTCTTTGCCTCAGAACATTATACCCAACTATAAACTCATCAGTGGGCTAATCCAGTGATAAGTATCACAAACCCATGGTGGAGCCACCTCCCAAAAGCCCCATCGATGTGCAAGTGAGGCTTTGGTAGGACATCTACATATAAATCATAACAGAAGGATGCTTATTATCCCTGCTTTGTACACGAGAATTCTAAGACACAGAAATGTGAGATGTTTTGCTTTAGCCACTGGAGATCTACAATTCAAATCTACAGTCTCAGTTCTAACCAGGAAAAATAAAAGGAGAACACTGGACTGGAAATCTTACTTCTAACTAAGAGACAGTAAAAAGGACCAATTTTTTCCTCTTGCCTTAACCAACTAGAAAGGCAGTGGTAAAACTTTTCTTTCAAATATTATACAATATTTAGCACAAGACTATAATCTCCAACGAAAGAGAAACAAACAAGGCAGTCATAGTTAGTGCCTTAACTTTATACTACGGAGAAAATTTCCAGTAATAGTGCAAGAAGTAATACAGAGACTGGTGGCCTCACTAAGTCAGAGCCACAGATTGACATTCAGTGAGACCAAATACAGCTTAAACTTGAGGGTATAAGAAACAAGGAAGCTGTGGGGAGAGAAGGTCTGTAGAGGTACACAGAGCTGGAGGGTGAGGTTTCAGCTGATTATCCTTAATCTGCTTATTCAGGAGAGGGAACTACTGCAAGCTGGCGGAAAGCATCAAAGGGAAAGAGTAGGAGGAATAACTTCTAGGATAGGTGCTGGGCTGATTCTCAATCCAGTTAAATAACCAAGGTTTGGGAAAATTATTAAAAAGCAAAAATCATTATAAATCTCAGGAAACTATACTAGGGGAAAACATTTCTTTGAGAAACTTCTACTAAACTTTGTTAAGAGCAGTATCAATCAGTAACGTTTAAGACACTTTCGCCGGGCGTGTTGGTGCACGCCTGTAATCCCAGCACTTGGGAGGCTGAGGCAGGAGGATCAGTGTGAGTTTGAGGCCAGCCAGGGCTACAAAGTGAGCTCAAGGCCAGCCTGAACTGCATAGGGAGAGCCTGTCTCAAAAAGACCAAAAGAGAAAAAAAAGGATGCTATTTATCCTCTGTTCCCCACACCCAGTTTGCCAACTTAGTGCAACAGAAACTCAAAGAAAGTAAAGCCAGGAACACAGAGTTCCCTTTCTCTCTGGTCTCCAGCCGAGGATTGTGGTACAGGGAAAAATACCAACATTTCTCACCTACCCCTCCCTTGTGTTTCAGAAGCTCTAATCCAGGTAAGTGGGGGTAAGAATTCTGAGACCCCCTTTCCTCTGTCTGGCTGTCACTTGTAGGTCAGAAGCTGCCTAAGGCATAGCTAACCAAGATTAGTGCCTCTCATATACCCTTACCTCAGCTGACTCAAAAAACAAGGTTGAATGCCAGAAAAACAAAAAGCAGAAAGTCCAGAAGCTCCACTCCATCAATATCCAAGAATTTCTTATAAGAAATAATGCTGTTTTTCCCAGAGGGATAGAAAGGCTATAAGAACAAACTACCCCACAATTCTCCCCAAGGGAACTGACTTCACTGAGAAGATAGTATGAGAAAGAAGAGAGTATGAGAAAATTTAAGCCCACAGTGCTGTGGAAAATGATAGAGGTTTTGGGGGTGAGTACTTAAGAAGGGGCTGATATCTGCATAACCATGTTTATCACAGAATAATACTGCCAAGTTATGGACCCAGTCTAGATGCCCATCGATGGGAAAACGGACAAAGACAATGTGAGATGAGATACACACACACACACACACACACACACACACACACACACACACACACACTGGAGTATTACTCAGCCATAAACAACAACATCCTGTCATATGAAGAAAATTGGATGGAATTGAAGAGAACCATGTTAAGTGAAATAAGCCAGTCTCAGCAAAACAAGTACTAGGTTTTTTCCCTCTCATTGTAATCAGCTCCCTCCTGTACTATGATCTGGGTCCTTGTTTGGGTGCAAAGAAGCTTGAAGTCCACAAAACAGAAATCAGCAAGTGGTGGGGAAGGGGCACGTGCATGTTTATTAGAAATAATAAAAATAAAACCTCTCTTGCTTTTCAGGGGAGGGGTTCCATATGGTGGGTGCTGGGTGTTCAAGCTCGGGGGTTTTTATACAAATTTTGCTACCAGTAAAAGGGAAAGAAGGAACATCCGTTCCTGGTTGCAGTTCAGCCTTTGACATCTCAAAAGCAAGCTGTTTTATTTGCATTTCACTTTCTCCAGGGCTTCTCCTATTTGTTTAGGAAGCTGTTCTTTGTCCCTTGCATTCCATTAGGCCCAGACAGTCAGTCTGTTTAAAGTGATTATTCAGAGCTCTGGTATGTTTACGCCCCAACTTTCAGTTCACTTCTGGTTAACTATTCAGGACCTGTGCCCTATCTGCTTAACTTCCTCCATTGCCTGGCTCCCGGGTATAATCCAGGGAGGGGTGAGAAGATAGTAGAAGGAGGCCTATTGGGGACCAAGTGGGAGAATAGAGGGAAAGGGAGGGGAGGAAGCTCAGAGACAGCAGGAAGGGTGGAAACAAGCAAGTCACAGTACATGCAAGTGTAAAATGCACAAGCATGTTAATCTGCGCGACAAATGCATGCTAATATTTATAACTGAAAAGGGCAGGAGACTGGGATGTAGCTCAGGGTAGGGCACTTGCCTACTATGTGAAAGGCTGGGTGCAATCCCTGGCACCACCAACAGGAAAATAAAAATAGAAATTATACTGATATGGGAGAAAGAAAGTCCAACCTGCTAGATATCTGGTAGGAGTTCGTGTTCTGTAAAATTGAAGAATGAATTTTAGGAACAATGGAGGTTAAGAGAACATCTTTACTGAGGGAAAGAAAGCTTTCATGTGTGAGACAGAGAAACAGAGACACAGAGAGAGTATGTCTCCAATGGGTCAAACTGCACAGGGAGACCCTGTCTCAGAAAGAAGGAACCTACCTGCTTTAGGGATTGTTATAGAGCAAATCCACAAGGTGAGGCAGATCCAAGGTGGGAAACATGGGAAATGACAAAGTGGGCACAAGACGGGTCAAAACTATGGTCAAGCAATACGATTACAAGCATAATTGTTCAGGTAAAATGGATTAAATCGGGATTAAATGGAGTAGTCAGTCAAGTAGGAAGCAAGCAGGAATACAAATAGAGGCTTTTCCTGTAGGGGGTTGGGTTAGCAGCTCTTTCAGGCTTTTCCAAGGTGACAGATGCCTATTCAGAGTATCAGTCCCTGATGTTTATTGTTAGGAAGTATGTGGGTGCATTTGTTTTATCTTTTGTCTTGAGGTCTGGCCCATAGCAGAGGTGCCTGTCTCTCCCACAGTTGCAAGGCATCTTGTCTCTGCTTTGGCACCTTTGACAGCCTAACCCTACCTGACTGCCTATAGTATTTATGTCTCCTACCAGACATCTAGCAGGTTGGGAGTTTCTTTCCCCTGTATTATTTGGAAGTCTTCTCCAAGATCATTGGATGGAAGAGACAATAGAAAAGTTATTTAACTAAAAAACAAAAGTAGAAGAAATGGCAGATCTCTCCATAAGAGCACCAAGCTGTTGGTTGGTTGCTAAACAATACATGTGCTAGATTCTTAAGACAGAACCACAGAGAAAAGTATATAAGACAAGGTCTTCAGGGTTCAGAATAAACGCCAAATACTGTTCTCAAAACTACCTGCACAAGCCAAGCAAAGTGACACATTCCTGTAATCCTACCTATTTGAAATGCTGATGCAAGAGGTTCCCAGCTTTGAGGTGTAGGTCTCAAAGTAAAATTTAAACCAGAGTTGGGGGCTGGGGTTCAGCTCAGTGGTAAGAGTGATTGCCTACCATGTGTAAGACCCTGGGTTCAAACCCAGTTGAGGAATACTACCTAAACTGAAGGGCCTCAGTATAATGGCATCAGATAGACCAATTTATGATGCCAAGACACTGTCAAAAAGAATAGAAAAACCAGTTATCAACTAAAAGTGGCCAATGGCTGACTGTCTACACCACTAAAAGACACAACAGAAAGATCAGAGAAAGAGACAGTCAAATAGAACCCCACACAACCACTACCATAGCAAGGTGACTGGGCGCACACCAAACCTAAGGACACATCTTTGGGGAAAAGGACTTCGTTTAACTAATACTTCAAGTCATTGAACAAATAATCAACAAACAATGATAACAAATCCTGAACTGGGGGAAGGAGTGCTGATAGTGGAAATTAGTATTCAGATGGCTGTATTTTCTAAATTGTTCAAATTTCCAATAAAAATTATAAGACATGCAAAGAATTGATATAGTGTTACTCATAAATGGCTTGTGAAAAATATAGTAAGAGAAACTGCCTTTTACAAAGCTGATATATTGGACTTAGCAGACAAAGTCTTCAAAAATAAACATGTTCAAACAATTGAAAGAAACCATGGTTGAAGAAAAGGAAGTTATGATGACAATTGTTGAACAAATACATAATCCCAATAGATATGATTATTAATTATCATACAATTTATATACATAGGCACAGAAAAAATTTTGACACGAGATTAGCAAACTTGAAAGATCAGCAGATTATGCAATTAAAAGAACAGGAAAGAAAACTAACAAAACCTCGGAGAAATGCAAGACTGTAATAAATATATCAACATACAAATGATGGAGTAACACAAGGAAAGAAAGAAAGATTTTTTTAAAAAGGTGGAACTTCTTAAATTTGTTGAACACTGTGGTGGATTCACAACAGGTGGTCAACTTTAACACTCAGCTGAATTGAACCAGATTGGTGCTGCGAGTGGGAGGCCCACCTGAGGATTGTTGCCAAAGCATAACAGGCAGAACTAGAGGAGAGGTTGTAGAAGCTGCTGAGAGCCTGCTGGAAGCTGTTTATAAGCTGTAGGGAGCTTTTGGTTTTCCTGGAGGAGCTTGTGGTGCTGGTTTTCCTGATGAACTCAGCTGTTCTCATTGGAGAAGGAGCTCGGAACTTGTTGCTGAAAATGGCTATAGTTCACTTTGGAGGAGTTCTGGTCCTCACTTTGTGCATTACTTCCTGGCTCCAGAGAGGAAGATGGTGCACTGCTCAGTCTGCTAGAGAAGCTTTTCAAGTTGGCTTTCCTGATGGGAACTCGGCTTTCATCATCATGGGAGGAGCTCAGGACCTCACTATTGCTAGGATGGCTGTGGTACCTTTTGGAGGAGCTCTGGTTCTTTGAGCATCACTTCCTGGATTCATTGCAGATCCCTCAGCCTGCTGGCACAGATCCTTCATCCCACTGGCACAGACTTTCTAGCTTCCAACATGGACCTTTGGGCCTTCCCAGAGCAGATCCACGAAACAGGCCTGCATAACACACTGTTGTGGGCTCTAGGCCTCCAGTTGGATTCGTGGGAGTCAATGTTATAGGCTCTGGGTCTTCAGCTGGAATTATGCAGGACACTGCTGTTGGATCCAGGCCCTTAGCTGGATTCTTTGGTCCTTTAGTGTGTGGACAGATTTCCTGCAATCTGTATATTATTCTTTGGGTGACTATTATATATAATCTGCAAAATATGTGTCCTTTATTATATTGTTCCCCTTGCAAAAATGCCAAACCACCTCAAACTATGACAAAATTGGTAGTGGGAATGGGGCCATTACTGTAACTATACCTGACCGTGTGGTTCAAGAGCCTTTGGAAATGGTTTGTGGGAAGTGTTTGGAAAGATTCAGAGATTTCGCCTGAAAGAGAAGTGCTAGAATGCCTTCGGCTATTCTGTATGAGAGATTCTGATCAGAGCTCAGAACACCAGAAGGCTGATGGAAATCCTGCCAGTAAAGACTAGGCTTGGGAGGTTTCTGTTGAGAAGGACTGCATTGGTTGTTCAACTCCAGATGATGTGTGTAATGGCTTGGCAGAAAGTCTCTCTGCAGTTTGCTTGTGTCCAGAGACTTTGCCTAAGACTGAGACTGAGGGCAGTGGACTGATTAATCTGGCAAAAGAAATTTCAAGGCAGTCGAATGTTGAGGCAGTGGCATGGTTATTGTTGGGGGCTTTTAGCCAGATTTATGTTGAGAGTCAAGAGCGAAGAGACCAGCAGGATGATTTACAATGTTGTGAGTTTGGCCAGAAAGGAAGCTCCAGTAAAGTTGTAGACTATAAAGATAGAGCAAAGGACCTCTTGATTGCTGAGGAGGAACAAGAAAAAAAATCTAAAAGATGGCCTGAGGGCATCAAAAGAAGCAGCAAGTCTCCATCCTCAAGACTGCAAAGGTGAAAGAATTTGCTCTGAGAAGAAAGCCACAGAGCACCATGTTCCAGAATTGTGGCAGCAGCTGCTTGAGGTCCTAAGAGGGCAGCAACCTACAGAATTTGTTCCTCAGAATGAAGTTCAGAGTTCTCAGCAATCCAGGCACTTGACCCTACAGTCAAGAGAGAAGAAAGCCTGGCTACTGCTCCAGCTGGCAGCAGACCTTGGCATCATCCACATGGTGCTGGTTTTAGGTGCATGCAGAATGCAGGAATTCCGAGGTTAAAGAGAGTTCCACTCAAATTTCAGAAAAAGACCTGGGAGGCCAGGCAGCATGCCCGAGAGGGCAGTATGTGAAGCTGTGAGTGAGAAGCCTGAAGTGCAGCAGAGACCTCAGAAGGTTGGAAAAGCAGCAGGAAAGTTGCAAGGAGGGAGAAAAGCAGGCCTAAGAGAGAAGACACAGGAGCTACAGCCACTAGAAGTGCAATAGGGGCGGAGCCACATGCAGTTCACAAGAATTCATGTTTGCCCTGCTGGATTTTGGACTAGCTTTGATCTCAATGCTTTGTATCCCCGTTTGCAACTTTTGGAATGCTAATGTTTATCTTGTGCCACTGAATGGCAAAAGTATTTAACTTTTCATTTGTACAGGGGCTCACAGCTAAGAGTTCGTCTTAGATCTCAGTGGGGAGTTGAGACTTGGACATTTCAGCAAAGCTGAAACTGTTAGGACTTTGGCAACTCCTAGAGATGGACTAAAATGCCTTTTCCATGAAGGGATATGAATGAGTCTTTGGGAGACCGGGGCGGAATGTTATGGTTTGTGTCTAGATTTCCCTCCCAAAGCCTCATGTAGTCATGGGGCGGGCTTCTAGAGTGTTTGATTGATTCATGGTCTAATGCTGGGATTATGAGTGTGAGTTCTCCACCAAGCCTGGGGTGGGTAACTTGCATACAACATAGGAGAAGGAAAGAGGCTTGCTCTTTGCTGCTCCTCCCTTTAGCTCTTGCTGCTTTTGTTGTTTTCTGCTGCCATGAACGTTTGCCCTCTACCATGTGCCACGCAGCCTTGGAGCCAAGAGTATGAACTGAAATCTCGACAAACTGTGAGCTAAATAAACCTTTCCTTCCTTAATTTTGGGTGTTGGGTATTTTGCCCCAGCAACCAGAGAAAAGTAACTAAGACAAACACCATTAACCTATATATACGAGAACTAAACAAGCTTTCAGCAAGAAAAAGTCAATGAGATCCACACTTAGACATAGCATAAAAAAATGCTAGGACATAATTAAAATTTTGAAAGTAAGGCTGGTTGTGGTGGTGTATGCTTGTAATCCCAGCACTTGGGAGGCTGAGTCAGGAGGATCACTGTTGAGTTGGAAGGCTACCCTTGAAAGTAGCAAAAGTAAAACAACTCTTCACATACCAAAGAACCAAATGACTTCCTATCAGAGGCAACAGAGGCGAAAATTAAGGTGACATTTTCAGAGTAAAGAACGGAAAATGAACAAAAACAAGAAAAAGCCATCAATGAAGAATCCTTTCCCCAGAAAAGCAATCTTTAAAAAACAAATGAGGGTAAGATAGCCATTCCCAGAAAAATAAAGCTAAGAATGAATTTCTTGTAAATCTAACTTATATGAAATACTAAAGGAAATTGTTCAAGTTTAAAAAAAGCTTACTCTTCATGAAACTTGGATCTTAAAAAACAAAGAGTACCTAAAGGGTAATTACATAATTATAAAAACTGTAAACTGTATTTTTTCCTTTCAACATTAGAAGAACTAATTCAATTGTTTGAAATAATATGCTTTTAAAGGAATGATTGTGAATATAATATGTAGATGTAAAAATTTAACAATAGCACTAAGGAAGTGGGTAAGAACAAGCTGTATTGAGTGAGGTTAAAAAAAAGTGACACTAAGTGGTAATTTCAATCCACAAGAGGAAATGAAAACAATCAGAAATGGCAAGAGACGGTTAATATAATAACCTCTATAAATATGCACTTGCTCTACTCCATTTATCACCCTGCTTTGCTTAAAATAAATGTCTTATAAGGTAAAAAAAATAATAATTTATTGCTGTACT
>PVLD010023473.1:0-27317 GCA_004027595.1 Dinomys branickii | reverse complement strand
AGCAGAAATGAAGATAACTTTATATTATACAGCATCCAGTGCAAATTCCCTACTATCTTATCTATAATTTGGTGTTTCCTTTAATGTTTTTGTGTTAACTAATGTGAAGATAACTATGTAATACAACATCCAGTTCTAATTCCCTACTATATTCTGTATAACTTTGTATTTTCTGTATTGTTTATGGCTTTTCTGGTTCGTATGTCTCCATTCTTTTGTCTTTAAAATAAAATTTTAAAAAAAAAGATGAAAGGAGAATAATGATAGTTAATACATTGCACGTTATTATCTTTAAAATACTTACTCAAAGTAGAAGGTATGGACATAAAAAATTCTACAGTCGATCTAAGCAAAAACATTCCTTTCTATCAGTTAATAGTATACTGTAACTAATTTGCATTTTTCCCTCTTTTCCCATCATTCCTTGCCCCTTCCCTCATCCCAGTTTCTTTTTCCATTTTAACAACTTCTTCCCCTTTCACAATATCTATTGTACATTTTATACCTTATTTACTCCTTCAGTTTTTCTTATCAGGGAGGCAATATGATGTTTACACATGTGAGTCTGATTTACTTCACTAATGAGTATGGTTTCACGTTATATCCATTTACCCATAATAAAAGTCTCAAGTTTATCAATCTTTCTAGTTGAGTAGTACTCCATTTATAAAAATGTCACATCTTTTTTATCCACTGCTCAGCTGATGGGCATTTGGGTTGTTTCCAAGATCTAGTTATTACAAATTGTGCTGCTATAAACATTGGTGCACATATATTTCTATGGCATTATATTTTGAATTCTTCTGGGAAGATATCCAGGAGGGAAATAGCTGGTTCAAATTGGACCTCTAATCCCTAGCTTTTTAAGGGATCTCCATACTGATTTCCACAGTGGTTGCAATAGTCTACACTCCCACCAGCAGTGCAGGAGAGTGCCTTTTTCCCCACAGCCCCTCCAGCATTTGTTTTTGGTTGATTTCTTCATGATAGCCATTCTTATGGAATCTCAGTGTTGTTTTAATTTGTATTTCTCAAATGACCAATGATGTTGAATGTTTTTTCATATATTTGTTTGCTGTTTGTTTTTCTTCATCTGAGAAGTGTGTATTCTTCTCAGATGTCCATTTTTGGATTGAGTCTTTGAATTTGGGGGGCCTGATTTTCTAAAATTCTTTGTATGTTCTAGAGAGAAGTCTTTTGTCTGAGGTACAATTGGTTAAAATTTTTTTCCAATCTGTGAATTGTCTTTTCACTCTGTTGGTGATTTCTTTTGATGTGCAATAGCTTTTTAATAAGATGAGGTCCCAGTTGTTGATTCTTTGAGGTATTTCCTGAGCAATTTGGGTTTTGTTCATGAACTGTCTGCCTACACCTGTGTCTTCAAGATTTCTACCTACTTTCTCTTCCAATAGATTGAGTGTTTCTGTTTTAATATTTAGATCTTTGATCCATTTTGACTGTAGTTTAGTGCATGGTGATAAACATTGGTCTAGTTTTAGTCTTCAGCATATGGAGAGCCAGTTTTTCCAGCACCATTTATTAAAGACCCTATGTTTCTTCCAGTGAACATGTTTGGCCCCTTTGTCAAAGATAAGGTGACTGAGTGTGTTTGTAGTTGTGTCTGCATCTTCTAGTATGTTCCATTGATCCTCAGATCTGTTATCTTTTTTTTTTGCCAGTATCATGCTGGTTTTATTACAGAAGTTTTGTAATATAATTTCAAATCAGGGATTGTGATGCCTCCCGCATTGCCTTTGTGGCCCAGAATTGCTTTTGCTACTCTAGGTCTCTTCTGGTTCCAGTGAATTTTAAGAACGTTTTCTCTAGTTCTATGAGGTATGTTAGTGGTTTTTGATCAGGATTGCTTTAAGTTTGTTTAACAGATTTGGGAGTTGTTATGGTTTGTGTCTGGATGTCCCTGCAAAGCCTCATGCAGTCATGAAGTGGGCTTTTAGAGCTTCGGATTGATTCATGGTCCAATGTTAGGATTATGGGTGTGAGTGCTACACGCATCCTGAGGTGGGTAGTTTGCCTACAATGTGAGGGAGGGAAAGAGGCTGCCTGCTGCCCTCCTCCCTTTTTGCTCTGGTTGCCTTTGCCATACTCTGCCATCAAGAACTGCTGCCCTCCGCCATGGGCCACTCTGCCTTGGAGCCAGCTGAGTATGGACTGAAACCTCCACAAACTGTGAGCTAATAAACCTTTCCCTCCTTAATTCTGGGCATCAGGTATTTTGTCTCAGCCATGAGAGAAAAGTAACCAAGACAGGAGTATGACCATTTTCACTATGTTGGTTCTTCCTATCCATGAGCAAGGGATATTTTTCAATTTTCTGATATCCTCTTTGATCTCCTTTTTCAGAGTACTATAATTTTTAATATAGATCATTTACTTCTTCTGTTAGATTGATTCCTGAGGTTTTTTTATTGTAATGTGAAGGGTGTGGTTTCCCTGATTTCTCTCTCAGTGTGTTTGTTGTTTGTATACAGGCATGCTATTGATTTTGGAGTGTTGACTTTGTATCCAGCTATGCTACTAAATTTGGTTATTAAATCTAGAAGTCTTCTGGTGGAGTTTTTGGAGTCTTCTATGTAGAGTATCATATCATCTGTAAACAATGATAATTTAATTTCTTCCTTACCTATCCTTATTGCTTTTATTTCTCTCTCTTGTCTAATTGCTTTGGCTAATGTTTCCGGAACTATATTGAATGGGAGTGATGATGGACATCCTTATCTTGTACCTGATTTAAGAGCGAAAGCTTTCAGTTTAGGTCTATTTAGCATGATGCTGGCTGTTAGGTTGTCATAGGTGGCATTTAACAGACTGAGGTAAAGACCATCTATTTGTATTTTCTGTAGGGTTTTTATCATGAATGAGGCTTGGGAGATGCAGGGGAAAAGGAACCTTTCTAAACTGTTGGTGGGAGTGTAGATTGGTGCAACCACTGTGGAAATCAGCGCAGAAGTTCCTCAAAAAACTAAAACTAGAGGTTCCATTTGACCGAGCTATTGTCCTTCTTGTCATCTTCCCTGTGTGGTGAGCTGATTAATTGTTAGTCTGAGTCAGAACGCCCACTTGAATTGAGTCAGCTCGGTTCTGGGTGTGAAAGACCCACTTTAGGGAGGATTGGTGCTGGAACAGGATACAGGGAGATCAGGAGGGGAAGAGTTTATGCTGGTTTTCCTTGCAGGAGCTTTGGCTGTTCTCTTCACAATGGCTTTGGGTCTTGCCCTCCCCGAGGATAACTGTTGTTTTCTTTGGAGGAGCCCTGACTTTAACGTGAACATTGTCTCCGGTTTTCAGCGCAGGCTCTCCAGACTCCAGCACTGGCCCTTGGGCTTTCTGGTGCAGACAACTGAGTCTTCCATTGCAGATTCCTTGGCCTCGTGATTCAAATTCATGAGGGACATTGCTGTGGGCTCCAGGCCTTTAGCAATGAATTCTTCGGTTCTTTAGTGCCTGGATAGATTTCTTTCACTTTTCCACATTTGATTATGTGAGTGGATATTCCAGATTAATCTTATAAATTTCTGTGTCCAGTATTAACTCTCCTGAGGAGCCCTGCCCCAGCCTTGCAAGCTCTTGTAAGCATGGATGCATACATTCCCGAAAGAGTTAAACACATCATATTGTAGCAACATGCGCACGCCCATGTTTATAGCAGCACAGTTTCTTCTTTTTCCTTAATAGTGTTATAGATGATTTATTTAATCATGCCCTTTTGTGATAGCTGTAACTCAATGTCTATTTACCACCTACCTAAACTTTCTTTGTTTTCCTAATTGGTCTACTATATTCTTATATTTACTATATTCTCAATTTACTATATAATTGAGATATGTATATCTCAATTTTTGTTATAACGGTGACAAATATATGCAGTATTTCATTGCATACTAAAGAGATATATTTGATACCAAGTTAAAATTTCTCTTGGTGTCTCTCATTGCCCTGCTTAGGAATAAGCTCTGGTAACAGTTGTGTATATTAAGGAAATCATCCCAGCATTAGCACGTACTGACCTGCCTTCCTCTTCACAGCTGCCTCTCCCATTGCGTAGGTATACTACCTTGCCTTTAGCCAATTTCCTGTCAACAGACACTCAGGTTGTTTCAGGTTTTTGCTATAACTTTAAAATGAGCATCCTTGTACAAATGTCTTTGTATACTTAAATGAGTGTATTTAACATATTAATCCCCTAGTGCTATATCTGAATCTTATTTATTTATTGAGAGAGGGTCTTGCTATCTAGTTCAGGCTGGCCTTGAGATCACTATGTAGCCCAGGCTGGCCTTGAACTTGCAGTGGTCCTCCTGCCTCAGCCTCCTAAGTGCTGGGATTACAGGTATGAAAACAGCACAGTTTCTAATAGTTAAATCTTGGAAGCAGCCCAGATGCCCATCAGTGGCTGAATGGATAAAGAAACTGTGCTATTTCTACAGCACAGCAGGGGCTGTGGCAGCCTCAGAAGTGAGAATCCATGCTATCAGGCCTGTCTGTGGTCTCTGGCCATTCGTGGGGACAACACGCCCACTCTGGGGCAGCCGATGGAGCCAGCTGACGAACATCACCCTGCCCTCGCATTCTGCCCATATGGTTGTTGAGTGCTTCTCCCTTGGAGGAAGCTGGTGACTACACAGCATTTATATTTTTGCTTTAAAAAATTGCTCAGTACAGACATCTGAGGAGAAGAAGTTGATGGGCAAACGTTCTCGGAGCAGTCAGTCTTGTTTCACTTGGGGACACTGCGATTGATAAGCAACTCAAGCTTCATCCTACTTGGTTCTCAGCATTCATTCTTCGTGGTGTAGTTAAATCTATACTACATAGCAAGGCCTTGTCTCAAACAACATAAACAAATACATAAATAAAACCGGGAAACTAGTTCCTATCTTTAAAATTAACGTGGTTGGTACACGTTTGATATACACAGTGATCACATGCATCACAGGGAGTTTGAATTCGTACACGATGTATGTTGGTTCTTCTTTTGTTCCGTTCCTCCTCCCTCCATTCAACCCTTTCCCCCACTGTTATTTACAAAGGCTTTGCCTCTGCTTTTACCTTCCTTTCTTTTTCTCCTTTTCTCTTCCTTCCTTCCCCTCCCCCTCCCCATTTGAACATTTTCTTTCTACTTCCCAATATTTATCATCCATTTTGGTCCTTATTAAGGCTTTCTGAAAAAGTTATATATATATATATATATATATATATATATATTTAAGTCACTCTACTTGCCAGGCGTGGTGGTGCACGCTTGTAATCCCAAGCACTCAAGAGGCTGAGGTAGGGGGATCGCTACAAGTTTGAGACCAGCCTGGGCTACAAAGGGAGCTGAAGGCCAGCCTGAACTGCAGAGTGAGACCCTGTCTCAAAAAGACAAAAAAAAAAACAAAACGTTGAAAGTCAACCAGACAGTTATTTATTAAACATAAATATCTGAAAGGAGTCTTAGAAACCATTGAAGGGTTGGAACAAAGGCCCTGTGATCTCTGCTTGGTATATTCTGGTTTTGATCCTTTTCGCCATACCTGGCTGTTTGTACATTTGGTGATGTGTGACTGACAGAAGCTCCTCCTGCCTGAGTCACCAGCTGTGCCCCATGAAACCGTCTCTCACAGAGTGGCTTGATCCACAAGCGGAGGAGATCATACGGTGCGAGACGTGTTAGTACAGCCAGGTTTTCCTCCTCCGTTACTGAGAGAAGCGGTGCGCTTCTACTTTCCTTTCTCTTTTCAACAAATACGATGACCCTCATTAGCATGGTCTGTATATATTTTTATTTCCTCTTTCAAGCTATTAACTTTACTTTCATCTTTTAAAGTGTAAAATTCCCCACACTTCATTTCTCAATCACTTACATGAAATTTTCTGTGTATTTTTGGTACCATCATAAAATCAGACCTCAAAATTAGCATCAGGAGCATCCTCCAGCCAATACATGTGGCACATGTGGTCACATTGTTGATTTGGGGATATTAAGATCTTATAAACTATGCAAGTCTGGGAGCATCTTGGTATTTTCTCCAGTGTTTTTCTGAGAAACTGTCAGAGCTGCAGAGGAAACCTCTTCCACCATTTAGATAAACAGTGACTGTAGTCCCATCACTCACATTTGGAGAACTTCATATATCCTTAGATGTATACTCCTTCAGAAGCTCCAGAGGGGCTGGGGATATAGCTCAGTGGAATAAGCGCTTGCCTAGCAAGCGCAGGGTCCTGAGTTCGACCCCCAGTACCGCAAAAAAAAAAAAAAAGAAGCTCCACACATTCCTCCTCTGATCAAGGATGTTCCCCACAGCCTTGTGGTTCTCTGTCTGTCTGGTTTTAACCTGCAAACGATCAAAGGAGAGTAGTGCTTCCTCGTAAACATCCTGATAACCCAATGTGGACTCCACACGCTAGTCTTGCTTTGTTCAGAAAAAGATCTAAGCCAAAAGTAGGTTCTTGTTGAATTACCTCAGGTTCACTGTGGAGTCCAGCCACACATCTTGTGGTATTCAGCTGTTCCCAAGAAAGTGCACTGTCAGAAGCACAGGAGCTCTGCTTGGCTCTGGTATCAGTCCAGGGACTTCTTGCTGTGCCCTACGAACCCGGACAGCCCTGGCCATCTGCATATGGACCAGTGTGGCTGTGCTCAGTGGCTTCCCTCAAATGAACGTCCACTTGCACATTCCCAAACCGATGTAGTTATCTTTTTATTCTGAGGTGTTTGGCCTGAAAATGTTTCCAGTTTCTTCTGGACAGAGACGATTGGAAAGTGTTGGCTGTTATCATGTCTTTCACTGGATGTTTTTTCTTCAAAGAAATGAAATATTGTCATGGTCTTCATTTTCTTCTGTGCCTGATCTTTTGGACTTTGGAAGCATGTCTGCTGAATGACTTTGTCCTATCTATGTTTTTATTTGAGATTGACTATTAGAAGTGTTGGACCTGTTAGAGAAATGGGCTCTGTGAAGGTCTCGGGAATCCAGCCTTTCCTGTTCTTGATTTCCCCTGCAAACACAAACGCTGCTTCCATCTCCTGAAGAAAAGTCACTCGAATGTTTATTTTTGGAAATAGTCATTTCATGTGGGAGTGGTGACCAATCAAAAGTCCTTTTCTGTCAAAGAAACTACCACCTACACTGGCCCTGGGAGAAGCTACAGTCGCAGTGGGGACTACAGCATGTCCACTCTCCAGGGAGGCTTCTGCAGCCTCTAAATCTTCACATTTTGTTGAAGAATTTCAGGATATAAAAGGTGGTCTGATATTGGAGATAGATTTAAATGATGTGCTGGATTTCTACAAAATAACTGGTGAATAAATTCCTTGGCCTTTCTTGACAAAAGTTGGCATTTCATAATTACTACTTTCCTTAATGAGTTCCTTACGGGTCCATTTCAAAAGGTTATCTCCCAACAAGTAACATATGAAACATGCAGCCCAAGGGCCAAAGATCTGTGTGTGTGTGTGTGTGTGTGTGTGTGTGTGTGTGTGTGTGTTGGTGCTGGGAATGGAACTCAGGACCCTGCACTTTCCAGGCAGGCAATTGTGTCCCTGAGCTGTATCACCAGTCACTTGAGGGCCAAAGATCTGATTCAAGTCCTTGTGCACTTGGAGTTGCAATTGCTAGCAAAATGTAATTATCAGTTCCACATTATGGATAATGCTTTTCATGTGGCATTTCAACTGAGTTGACAGCCAGAAATCAAGTGTCTTGATGTCCTTTATGAGTAAGAGAGCAGAAAGGAGAGGCCCAGGTGTAATCCACCACGAGAAAGAAGATACAGTGTTCCTGTTATGACCTGATGCATGAAATGATGACCTGTATTTTCTGAGAAAGATTTTGTTTGGTGCTTTACATACTTGTTCATTTCTTTATTATGGCTTTTATTTATTCATTTTTTTTGAGATGGTGTCTTGCTATGTAGTCCAGGTTGGCCTCAAACTCATGGTGATCCACCTGCCTCAGCCTCCCAAGTGCTGGTGTAGCAGAAAAACCCATATCAAACAGAATGCAAGACTCTTGGCACCAGGGAGGTAGAAGGCAACTTTTGTTAGGCTAGTGGGCTGGTGGAACCAGAGGCTCTAATCACCAGCCCAGAGTCAGGTTTGAGCTCAGTTTAAATAGGGTTTATGAGTGGGAAGTACAAAGCTGATAGCAGGTTATTACATGATTGGATACATGGATTACATAAATTAAGTCATATGTTGTCAGGCAGATTTACTTAAAAGAAACTTTTATCATTAGACAGGAACATTCTGGGAAGGAGGGGAAGGGTGTCAGCAGAGCAAGTGGAGTTAAATGGTCCATGATGTGCCTGTGTGTCCCAGACATGAAGTCCTGGAAGCAAGTTGGAAACTAAATATATTTTTCTAACTAAGGAATAGACAAGCCGGACACAATCAAGTTGACCCGGTGCATTCTCAAAGAGAAGCAGACAGTCATGGCTGACTACCTCTGTGACAGGCGGCACGAGCACAGTCACAGGCTGTGAACTGATTTCTAACTTTTGCTGTAATATACAGACAAATCTGCTATTCTATCAGTGTGCCTCACACTGGGATTACAGGCATGTTGCGCTACACTGGACTCCACTGTGGTACTTTTCTAACATGAGGCAGGCACATCTCCCAAGTGTGGGTTCACCACTGCAGCCCACTTTGGAAAACTCCCTCAGGTTTCCCTTCTACTGAGGCGCCAAAGAGCTTTATTTTGAGGCTTAAGCAAGAGGGCACAACATTCTGCAACTCTGTTATCCAGCTTCAGCTACAGTACAGGTGTTCCCTTAAGATTACCAAAAACCGGGACACCCCAGAAAATGCATTTCTAAAGTATCTACATTTTCAGACTCAAACCTCTCTCATGTCTTCACTCTCTTAGAAACACCCCAGCCTCTTGCCCAAGCTGCACGAGTCCTGTCTCAGAAACTGGCCACTGCCTCTCCGTACAGCTGTGCAGGGATCTAAAGCAATTGTTATATCTTCTATGTTACTGTTCACTTACTGCCCACCTTGCTGGCCATCTAGATGACTAGGACATCTAGCTGGTAATGATGAAACAACAAGAGACAATCGAAAGATCATCCGAGAGCTGCTGGATGTCTCCAGAACACACTGAAGCACTACTGAGGAAACGGGCTGAGGTAGAAGATAATTAATGGGTTAACAGTGTCCCTTAGTCACTGAGGGCTGATCAGGTCCACTGTCTCCCGGACAAGTGGATGTCAGAGGCTTAAATAAATGGGATAAGTTTTATGATTTCAGGGCTCCAGGAGGTTCCAAACCCTAACAGAATTCAAGATTCTCTGGGTTTAGACAAAGAACTTCTCTGGGTGGCCTATATTTATCTGGTTTTCAAACAAAGGAAGGGGATACTTAAGAAAATGTAGGAATCTTGCAGGACCTTGGGAGATACTTTCCCAAGTAGTAAATTAGGTCAATCAGGAGAACTATCTTATCTTTAGGCTGGCGTTTATTGTAAGAGTGTGGAGCCTGCAGCTGCAGTCTCCTCTTAGTTAATTGGGGTTGTAGCCAAATGTCCTCAGCTGTGGCCTTATCTTGTCCTTTGAGGTGTCACAACTTCACAGGCCATACAGGCCTCAGTGGTGACCAGTGATCCATAGAGGTTCATTCGCTATGAGTCTACTGCCAATCTCCAGACAAGGGGCTTAGGCCTTGGGAAAACTTACAAATAAACACGAAAAGCAAATTGGTTAATTTCAGTCCTGCTCAGAGCTGCTTCATAGTGGTCTCCATTAGCTAATGACAAAAAAAAAAAAAATTGACTGAAGTTACTGCAGAAAATTCTCCCACATCCGGGCAATTAGATGGATACCCTGGAAAATGAGGCACTTAGAATCCCAAGCAGACAATACCAAAAAAAAATAAACTTTTCATTACACAGCACAGTCAAAATGCCAGAAACTCAGAATAAATAGGTAATATTTAAGCTATTAGAGAGCAAAGCCAAACCACCCATGGAGAAAACCCCAGAGATAACTCAAGATTTCTCAACACAAATTTTAAAGGTGGAGAGAGATTGGTGAAGCTTGTCTGGCCCTCAAAGAAAATGATTGCCAGCTCAGATTACTATATCCTGCAAAGTTATTCTACAAAATCAAAGGAGCAATAAAGAGCTTCTACAATAAGGATAAACTAAAAACATTTTTGACCACCAAGCTAGCACTGCGCTTCAGGGAATCCTAAACAGAGATAAGGAGAACAGCAATATCTATGAGGGGAAAGAAACAATACTTACCTGGGGGAGCAGTTAAAAACAACAAAAAGGAAAACCAGAAATGAAGCAGACCTGCAAAACAAGTGTAACAAGAGGAATATACCGGGTCAAGGACAAGATCTAATTGCATGTTGCCTGCAAGAGACACACCTCATTTAAAAAGATGCACGCAGACTGAAAGAACGAGGAAAAGCATTCTTTTAAGAAGTCAAAGCCTGAAAACAATTAGAAGTCACTATTCTATGTCAAACCAAAACTGGTTGTCCAGTTTTGAATGTCTATAGACTGTCAAAATGTCTATAGTTGACGTCAGAAGAGACGCAGAAGGCCACACATGTTGGTCAAGGGAACAATTCACCAAAAAAGATAACAAGTATAAATATATATGACCTGCTCACTGGCACACCCAATTTCATAGAACAAAAACTACTTGACATAAAAGGGTTACAAGACACCAAAGCAATCATCGTGAGGAACTTCAATACTCCGTTCTCACAAATAGGTCAACCTGGCAAAAAAATCAGTGAAGAAATGTTGCAGTTAAACTATACCGTAGAATAAATGGATTTCACAGGTATATATGCTCTGTGCCCAAATAGCAGGACACACATTCTTTTCAGCAGCCCCTGCAACCCTCCAAAAGAGACCACATTTCAGGCTATAAAGTATGTACAAAAGAACTGAAATACAGAAGAAACTTCTTTTTAATTCAAAAGAATTACAATAATCTCATGATTCCTATCAAATCCCAATGGAATGAAAATAATAATCAACAAAAGAAACCACAGAGCCAGGCATGGCGGCACACCACTAAAATCCCAGTTCTCAGGAGGCTGAGACAGGAGGGTCACTGCAAGTTTGAGGTCAGCCTAAACTATATAATGCGCTCAAAGGGCCAGCCTGAATGGCACAGCCAAACCCTGTCTCAAGAAAAGAAATCATGGAAAGCAGAAGACTTGTAGAGTTTGATGAATACACTCTTGGACAATCCCTGGGTCACAGAAGAATCAGGGAAGAGGTTTGAACATCTCTAGAATGAAATAACAATGGAAATACAACATGTCAGAATCTGTGTGACAGAGAAAGCAGTCTAAGGCGGCAGTTTATCGCTATGAGGGCATGCATTAGAAAACAGTGATCCCTAATGGGCAACCTAGTGCTGCATCTCCAGGTCCTAGAAAAACAAAAGCAGCCCAAACCCAAAAGAAGCAGAAGGAAAGAAATGATAAGGATGACAGTAGAAATTAATACAATTGAGAAAATATAAAGAATATAAAAAACGTAAAGAACATATAAAGAACCAATGAATCAAATAGTTGGTCCTTTGAAATGATACCTAAGCCTGATACACCCTTAGCCAAATCTGTCGAAAGAAAGAGTAGGCTCACAGCAATAAGATTAGAAACAAAAGGTGCAAAAATAGCAGACACCATGAAAATCCAGAGGATTCTTAGCAATTATGAAAACCTATACTCTTAAAAATCAGAGAATCTGAAAACAGGGATAAATTCCTACACATATGACTTTACAAAATTGAATCAAGATGATAGAAAAACCCTGAACAGACCAATAACGAGCAATGAGACTAATGCAGGAGTGAAAAAGCTACCAAACCAAAAGGGCCTGGGGTCTGATGCGTTTGCCGTGGATTTCACCAGAATTTAGAAGTTAACTAAGGCCAGTACTCCTCAAACTTCAACCTACTTCACAGAGCCACAATTACCCCATAGGGAAACCAGATAAGGACCTAAAAATAAAAAGTCTGAATAGGCATCATTGTTCTCGGTGAACACAGGTGTGGCCTCAGCCCTCAGGCAGTGGCAAGGAGCAGGGAAAGTATTTTAGGACGGAGAAGCTGCCTAGGTCCCCGGGCCTGCTCCCTGATAGGTCTAGAGGGTGAGCCGATATCAGGTGCTATTGTGTGCTGATGTTATGACTGGACCAGGATGAAGACAACATTAAAAGCCTCTGTGTGTGTGTGTGAGTGTGTGTGTGTGGAGGAGGAGAGAGAGAGAGAGAGAGAGAGACTGGGGATTAAATCCCAGGGCCCTTACACTGAGCTTTATCTGTAGCTCTTTTGTTAAAAAAAAAACAACACAACTTTTTTTTGAGACAGGGTCTTGCTATCTAGTTCAGCCTGGCCTTGCGCTCAATATGCAGCCCAGGCTGGCCTCAGACTCCCGGTGATCCTCTCACCTCAGCTTCTCACGCACTGGGACTAGCGATGTGGGCTGCTGCACCCAGCTCGAGCATTTTAGTTGTAAGTGGAGTCTCCTTCTTCTGAGTTCCAAACTCCTTGACACTGCTGCGTTCAAGGTCACTGCAGCTAGACTGCAGCCACCTGGAATCCTCATGCTGGGAACTCTGGCCAGTTTCCCCAACCTCTCCAGCAAGTCAGAGCTCAACAGAGCAATTAGGGTAGTCTGTGGAGCGCTGTGTGAGACTTTATGACAGCACCCTGGAGCTTCCTGCACCAGAAATGAGCCTCTATCTTAGATTTTAGTGTCAGGTGAACCAGTACACACTGTCTTGTATGAAGCCACCACTGTCTCAGCCCACTTTTTTGGGGGGCAGTGATGCAGCTGTGGATTGACCCTCGGGCCTCCACACCAAGCTAAATCCCAGACCTTTCTTATTCTTTGTCTGGAGGCAGGTGTCACTAAGTTATCCAAGCAGGACTTGAACTTACACCTCTCCTGCCTCAGCCTCCCAGTGTACTGGGATTCCGGGTATGTGACACTGCAGTTCTGTGGCAACCGACATGTAACATAATGGAGGCCTCACACCCTCCTTAGCTAAGTCACAGCTAAGTCCCCCTGAGGGGTGTGGCCAGGTGGGCATCTGAACTGAACGGTCTCTCTCTGAGGGGCACCTACTCTTTGTTCCACCACCTTTGAAAGGTACACAACATACACAGTAGGGAGACAAAATGAAAACTAATTAGTTAAAACACACAGTCCCTGACTGCAGGAGAAGGGGCTTTTACGGTGTGAAAGACAAAACTAAACTGCTTTCTGCATCTAAAAAAGAAAAGAAAGAGAAAAAGAAAAGAAAAAAAGAGCCCCACTCTTGCCGAGAATTCTGCCTTGGCGCACTCATCAGCTGCCAGTTTCTGCAAACACCTACAGCTTCACTCCCTGTTCCCAACTCAGCTATTTCCAGCCAGCTGAACTGGTTCCAGCTGGCCACTGCCTGCATTCAGCCACAGAAGGCCTCCCACAAGAGCCTTCTGCTTTCACGCCTGTCCTAGTCCTGGCAAGAAGCCAATGAACTCCACTTCACTAAAGTTACCCACCAGAGCCCCCACTGAAAAAAAATTCTGTCAAAAACAACTCCTGCGAGATTGATGGGGACTATCAGACATGAATTCCTGTACATGCTTGAGTGCCCTATACCTCTCCTGGGAGGTGAACAGCCTCCCTCACACTCTGGTCCACTGTCCTGGACTCAATGCAGACTCTCACTGTACCCTGGGAAGAAAAATAACACCTACATCAGCCTGAAATGCTCAGTAACCATAACCCTGAAATTTTTGAGACTGATTTCCAGAAATATGGACAAGGGACCCACCCCCATGGCTTGCTATCAGTCATGCCCCTTTGATGACCAAGCTCTGTCCCAAGGAAACCCCCTCCTGCTTCACACAGTCCGTAAGAGACTCAGCTAGAAAAAATTCAACCACACACTCAGAGGTTTCAAAACTGCAAAATATCTATAGACTGTCAAACTGCTGAAATACACCTCCTGCCTGTAAAGCCAGTTCAAGAGATCTGAACTGCTATTGCTGCTACTGCTGCTGCGGTTGCCCTGCATACACATTGCCTCAGTCTGCTGCCACCCCCAACCCGCCGGTACCCCTGCCAGAACCTAAAGAATGCCTTCTTCTGCCCTTGCCTCCGGTCAGCCAGACCCTCTTTATCTTTAAATGAAGAGACCCCAGTTCTGGACTATCTGGATTCAACCTCCCAGAGGTTCAAAATCTTGTTTCCTCTTTACTGCATTTCTGATTTTTAAAAATGGTTTTGATTTAAAAAAGAAAATAACAAAAACAAATCAACAAACACAAAGACATAAATGAAACAACATAGAAACAATAAAAGCAATATAGAATTTCAGATAAGGTGATAGGAAATTAACAATGGTTGTTGCATTACATATTGTTATATTCAAATTAATTGGTCAGATAAACAAATGTAGGCACGTGAGATTGATCAAACAATTAAACATTTGCATTTCTGGTTGATAACACCCAAGCTGCCTGCTGCAAAGACACAAAAGCTCTGCTATAATATCTGGCAGAAACCAGAAACTGGTTGCATTTTCTAACAGTCACTGTCGTTCTGATCAAGAAAGCTGACAAATTCACATTAGGCTGAGACCTAACTATCCAGGTGCCACATGCTGTACTGGGACAAACTGTTCTAAAAACTGGACCCTCTAACAGATGCTGAGCACACCCTGTTCATAGATGAAAGTAGTGCTGTTAGAAATAATGTCTGACAGACTGTATGTGCTGTGATCACCTTGGACTAAACCATTTTGCCAAATCTGCACAGCAAACTGCTTCTAGCTGCTGTTCGGGAAGCTGCCACCACTGATGCAAAATAATCTGGTTCAGAAGCCTAAGCCCCCTCTGGGGATCCAACTGACTAAAAGCCCCATATCCCTGGAAGATCAGAACCAGACCTGCCCCTACTGTATGTTCTGCAAGCTCAAGCCACTGTGCTGGCACCCACACCCCTGCAACCAGCTCAGGCTTCAGGGTCTGTGTCACTGGCCCTGACTTCCCATTCCCTCCCTATACTGACCAAACAAAAATTTGTAGGGACCTGCTATAAAAAAATCATCCCTAGAGATGGCCTACAGATCATTGGCAGTGACAATGGGCCTGCACTGGTAGCACAAGTAACCCCAAAACTAGATTAAATAAAAACTGCAGGGCTAGGGATATAACTCAGTGGCATAAATGCCTGCCTGGCAAGTTGTAAAGGAAATTATTGTCATTAAGAGTCTTGTTTGTGTCCTTGAGAACTGAAGAAACCCAAGGGTTAAAATTCTGTTCAGCCAGAGAGCTCCTGGCGGATGCAGAATGTTCCCGGGAATGGGCAGTCTGGCCAACTGCCCGTTCTCGCCTGATGGCCTTCAATAATTGTTTTGAGAACCAGACCAAGGACATAAACAATAAAATAATAATTTGGTAAAAATAACCTTATGTAACTGTTCTGGGATCCAAGCCCAAATTTAATATAAACAATGTTATATAACTGATCATGTAATAGGAGAATATAAAAAATCTAAGACTGCAACAAGAAGAAGAAACAGAAGGCAACCCCCGTTTTGATTTGCATTCCTGTGTTGATCTGAACTGGTGCTGCAGTACAGTGAGTGTTTCTATGTAAATAAATCTTTCTTACTATCTACTATATTGGTATGGTGTGTTGCTTTCTCCCATGAATCTGCCTATAATATTAAGTCTGAGCTCAGCACGCGAAACTGAAAGTCTGTTTTGCAACACAAGTGCAAGGTCCTGAGTTTGATTCCTGATACAAAAAAAAATTTAAAAATAAAAAAACCGCAAACAGTTTATAACCAGTTAAAAAACCAAACATATCTGCAGACATTCTTACATGCACGTATAACCCAGATAAGTACATATTAACTACTACAAGTTTCAGAAATCCAGCTTTAAATTCTCTGAAAAATTTACCTGGACCAGCTCTTCTGAAGCTCACCCTAAAGAGAGAACACACACAACCAAAGCCTAAGCAAAAGCAACAGTGGGCACACACGGTGGTGGCGCCTTTCCCCGCCTCCCAGCAAGCAGCTGTGGCTACGGAGGCCACACCCCCTGGTTTGCTCAGGGAGGGGAAATGTGGATGAGTGAGTCCATTGCAAACACTAGGACAACGGAGCCACTGCTAGCGGCTCGCCCAGCCCCGACGAAGCAGAGGCTACAGCCAGAGTCAGGAACAAAACTTTGTTCACATCACCTCAGATTCTTCTTGTATTGCTCAATTCATCCTTCTTTCCTTGGCAAAACTTTAAAGATTATAAATGAAATAAATTTTTAAAAAGGGATCCAAGCATTTGGGTCTTTTGATACCTAGGGCGTTCAAAGATAAAATTGATTACTGAAAGAAAAAACATTTTAAAGGGCTCTTAGACACAAGTACACACGGCCTCCAGGTATGGTGGCTACAGGTGCACTGTAACAGGAGTGCTAAGCTGCTAACCTGGAGGGAGGCAGAAGGCCGTTCAGCAGAGAACAGCCTCCCAAGAACAGAGTGGTTTTTTTCTCTTTCTCTATTACAACTGACACTAAAAGAGAAGCCTTTACATTTTCCCCTTCAGGTGATTAATTATTTCTTGTCTTTTCGAGACAGTGTCTTGCTATGCATCTCAGGCTAAGGTGATAAATTTAAAAGACTGTTTCCATCCTCAAGATAAAAACATTTTGTCTTTAGTTAAAAGAATCATATTTCCTAAGATTTACACTAATAGGGATATATATGTATATGGAGAGAGTGAGAAATAATTGAGTTAAGTTACCAGTGTTCTTAAGACAGAATAAAATACAAGATATGCATATTCATTATCGATAAAATATTCTATTCCTTCCAAAATTTTTCTGATAGATCTCTGCCAATTAACAAACAAAATCTGACTAGTCTATTTGTAATTATAAATATCTAGAATTGTAATAGAGTTACTATAATTAAATTTGGTAAAAAATATATTTCAGTGCACTCTGATTTTGGAAAGATGTCTGTTTGTTCTGGGTACTTGTTATTTGTCTGTTTGTCTGTCATTCTGTGAACAGCTGTTCCCCTTTTTATTTGAGTTCAATAACTTTTCTTTTATCATTTCTTTATAATACAATTTGGGTTATAGACTTAAAACATACTTTCACCTGAGTTGCCAACTGGTCTGGGTGATACCAAAATTAGTTTACTAACAGCTCATTTTAAAAAATTAAGGCATTTAACCGCAACTCCTTAGGGTGAGAAAAAGATTATTGGACAGGACTCCACTTGGTAAATAGAGGGGTGGTCAACCTTTGTTCATTAATGAGGAGCTCCCAATGATCTTGATAGTCTCTTAGAAATCATCCCCAATAATTTGGTCACTGGTTAAAAGACAAAGTTTTTTTTTTTTTATTTAATTACAATAAGCTTTTCTCGGAGACGATGCTCTTGGTACAAAACTAAATTAAGAAACAAAGGTGAGAGCAGGACTGAGCCAGAGTGCCTCAAGCAGTGGAGCTACCTCAGTCTTGAGAAAAGCACCCTGCCGGGACAACTCAGTCATTAGTGACTAGGCAACACGACCCCTCCTGATACTAATTTTGCAAGAGTATAAAACAGTTACTCCTACTGTTGAAGTCAGTCCTCTTGCCCATCAGGTAAGAGGTTGTCTCCGGCTGACGCAGCTCTTACCTCTTGTCTGTCTTTTCCTCACACCCTCCACCGAGCCTCCCCAGGGCACACCAAGAGTTCCCTACACTTACTAAATTGCCCAGATGGGACTCAAACTTGAGAGCCTTGCCGCAGGTGGACAGGCTGCACCACCGTGTCCAACTTCCTTTTGTTTTGTTTTGTTTCTGTTTTTCAGTTTCATTCTGACGCGTGTACAGAGAGCTTTCTTTTCTCTTAATCTATCCTTGGCATCTGCAGGACCACCAGGCCCAGCTTCGCTTTCTTCCCACCTCTCTTCCTTATCTATTTGTCTTGGAATCTGCTGAATATGTTTTATCTTCAGATTGGTGTCATATACCAGCTCTAGGAAATTCGCAGCCTTTGGACTCTTTGGCTCCAATCAAACAGACACTAGTCACGGTCTCCCCTTGCAAAAGCAGCCAGAATTACTCTACCAGAGGATCCTGTCAATGTGGAGAAATGATAGAGACCATCTTGTTCTAAAGAAAGTATCTTTTGAAGGAGACCTGGGATAACTGCACTGCTGATGTCTGTTGGTGTATGGAAAAGAAGACCAATTTTGCATGCTTATATCTGGTAATCTGAACAACTAATCTGAAGACAACAATATGCAATATAACAACCCTTGGTGAATTCTTACCATCTTGTTTAGCGAAGCTCTAAATCATTTCTAGTGTTTTTTATTATTATTTTTATTCTCTTTAATGGGTTTGATCAATCTTGCATTCTTACATCTGGTAATCAGAGCAACTTTGAAGATAACATTATGTGATATAACAACCAGTGTTAATTCCTATCATTTTGTTTTGAAATCCTGTTATCATTTTTATTGTTTTTGTGTTGTTTTGGTTTTGTCTGTGTTGTTGTTATTTGGATATATATATTCTCTTTAAAATAAAAAAAGAGGAACAAAAGAGAAAGTATCTTTTGGCTAATGATTTTGAGCCCTAAATACTTGTTTAATTCTCTCTGCCAACTTCCCACTGATTGCAGAGTACCAAGTCAAAAATTATCAAAAAGAAGTCTGACACAGACTCCAGTAAGCAGATCAGAGTGATCCAACCTGCTTTTACTGGAGCCCCAGAGCCCTCAAAAACAATGTTCACTGTAAACACTGAACCTATGCATCCCACAGCCTCCTGCTTCTGTGGGAAAAGCACCCTCTTTCTTGGTATTTTACACTTCAAAGAAGAAAAAAGTGCTTCCACAAAGTCAGTGGAAACCCAGTGAGTAATCTAGTTGGCTCTTCTAAAATGTATCATTGCTTAGGGCCATTGCTGTGCCTTTAAAGAGGCTCCAGGAGGAAAGTGATCTTTCCTCTCCTAAGTGGGCAAGTCTCTCTGGACCTTTGAGCACTTTGTCCCGCACTGCAGGAGCTGAAGGCTGAGCATTAGCTAGTGCTCCTGGGAACAGTTCAGAGTGTGACCACCTCAGTGGTGAGGCAAGTGTAACCTTGAAACTATTGCCAGGGAGGCAAGGAACTCGGGAAATAAGGGCTAGAAGTCTTCTAGAATGACAGATCCTTCTGTAATCATTTTTCTTCTTTTCTGAATTTCTGAAACTTGCAGCATGAGAAGTATGGTAGATCAGGCTCTTAGAATCCCTCTTCCTTATGACTTGGAAAGAACAAGCACTCCACAGGTATCTCACTGACACATCTCTATTTTCAGAACAAATCACCCCTTACCCCAGCTTTCTAGTAGGTGCTGCGTGTTCTGTTTGTTCCCCTGTGGGATCATTTTTGCTTGCTATGCTTCGCAAGTTTACATCATTGTCTTTCTGGGAGTTGTCTTAAGGTCTGACTGGCAGAGGCCTGCACTGTTTGGCTCATGTGACCTGAAGAGACACCGTGTTTTGCATGCTATCAGCAATGCGTTTCTAAGCGTTACCCCACCTTCTCCTCCTCTGCATGCCTCCCCAGCCTGTCACTGCTTCTTTAATAGGGCCGAGAGCAGTCAATGCAGTCACCAGATTAGATGCTCCTCTCTCCTCTGGATGCAGATGGCTGATTGAAGGTTCTATACCCAGAGAAGAACTAACTTCAGCACTGGCTCGAGAGGTTGCAGAAAGCGGCACCTTGCACCACCTCCTTGGACCATGGAGAGCAGAGGCCAAGCAGAGAGGACCAGGTAGGGTTCCTGCCACCCGGCCCTTGCTCCCCTCCAGCACCTGGCTCCCTGCCGTTGTAAGACTAAGAGGTTTCCAAAGACGCCCAAGCTGGTGCTCAGCGCTGCCTGGTCAGGGGTGATAAATGGCACCAAAAGCTCGCTGTATAAAGTGGTACTGACTTGCTGGTGTTATTTTACGGGGAAATCATGCACATCTCTATCAGCTGAGATCCTTGTGTAGCTTAGGAGAGGTGAAGACCAGGAAGGGTTCACACACCACGGCAGGGTCTCAGCTCGTCCCAAAGCCTCTGCTGTCGCCCTGCTCCTCCCCTGCCAGTAGCACCCTTCTTGGGCACTCAGCTGGGCATATGTGGAAAAGGCTGAGCAGGGAAGCAGCTTTTAACATTAAAAGAAGCTGAGCCCGGGTTCTGAGTTTTCACTAACTGGCTGAGAGACTTAGTGTTTTCTGAGTTTCGGTTTTGCCAGCTGTCAGATTAGTGGAGGTAATTCTTTTCCCTTCATGTGTGTGCCTGGGACTGTGGGGGGCACTGCCGACGCTATCTACTGTCATTGTCACTGCTCCCTGTGAGGGAGACTCTCAGCGTGTCCTCACCTCGAAGATGATGACACTGAGAATGAATTTTTTTGTTTTTGTTTTTTGTCTTTTTGAGACCGGGTCTCGCTCTGCAGTTCAGGCTGGCTGTGAGCTCGCTTTGTAGCCCAGGCTAGTCTCGAACTTGCAATGATCCTCCTGCCTCAGCCTCCCGAGTGCTGGGATTACAGGTGTGTGCCACCATGCCCAGCTAGACACAGAGAATGTAAAGCACCCCAGTCACTGGCCTGGTGTCACAGGGTTGGTGGAGATCTGGGATTTGAACCGGGGCCCCTGTGTGTACAGCCTTCAACCACCATGTTGTCCTGGCACATCAATGAGGTCTGTGGTTATTCTCAGCACTAATGCTTTTAAGTAACAAAAGAAAGGGAAGAGATAGGAAGGGAGTCAGTCTTGTTGGTCTTTGGTTCTTTTGTTAGAGGTTAGGTTGGTGGGGAGACAGCAGGAAGCCCAGGGTGCGTATGCTGCTGCTGGTGCAGGCCACATAGTGACACTGGCTCGTGGCCCTGCCCCTCAGGAGACTGTGCCTGGCTGCCCGGGGCCACATCAAGCCCCCATCAGGTGGTTTCTGAGGGCCCCTGAGACTGACACAGATTTGGATAAGTGAAAGACAGTTCCGGCCACCAATGCCAGCAGTGCCAACCCAGACAGAAGCTGATGCCCCTGGCTTCTCCACCTAATTTTGTAGCTATTGACTTTGTATTCTTTTATTAAAGATCACCCTGATTCTTGTAAATTACATAAGCTTCAAGCTAAGCAAAACCCACACCCCCTCCTGACCTAACACATTTTTAAAACACCTGTTAGAGCACAAAGAATCTAAATAGATGGAAATGGGGCTTCTCGACTTTAAAAACAAGGAACTGTTTTAGAGCCAGGCATGCTGGTGCACACCTGTAATTGCAGCACCCACAAGGCTGAGGCAGGATTGTTGTGAGTTCAAGGCCAGTCTGGGCTACATTAAAAAGAAAGAGAGAGAGAGGGAGAGGAATTGTTTTAAAGAATTATTGAATTCAGTTAATTACTCCAGACCCTTCAAGAACTTGAAAACAACGAGGCTTAGGAAGGTGACATCTTTGTAGTTTTGACCAAGCTATGGTAGTGCCTTTCCCAAAAGGCGGATTCCCGCTGGAATTTCATTATAGGCTGGCCTGTTATCGTTGAGTCTGCTGCTGACAGAACTGTACAGCTTCATGTACAAATGTTCTTTAAAGGAAAAATGACCTGGCAGTTATAAGATGAGCAATTTTTCTTCAAAAATAATCTTTCCCCCAAAAATGTTTTCACTTGTGCCTGAGTTGGCGTGAAAGCTGCCACCTCTCGCCTCTACCCTGATCAGCGACCAGTGGTGATGCCGAGGGACAAACAGCCTTTACACCGAGCTGCAGCCCCGTCTTTTTTATTTTGTATCTTGAGTGGGATCTTGTGAGGCGGCTAAATGCCAGGGTGGGCTTGAATGGGCGATGCTCCTGTCTGCAGGCGTCCGCCCCCACGCCTGGGTGCCCATGACCTCACCCTAAGGGATGGAGCCCTTCTTTCTTTTTTTTTATTTTAAAGACAAAAGAATGGAAACATTTCAACAACCAAACAGACATAGACCAGAATAACTCAAAAGCAATAAAGGAAGTACATAATTACACAGAAGATAATAGGGAATTAGCAATGGTTGCTGTGTTATCTTGAAGTTGGTTACTCAGTTATACAAATAAAGGCATGTACATAAATCAACCAGTTTTCTCCGCCCTCATCTCCGTTGTTCCCCACCCAAGCAGTCGTCCTCCCTGTGGTAATAACTGTACTTTTTGGTTTATTTGCTCCCTCGGGCTCTCACGTTGGAAAGACACATGGCTGCTTAAAATTATGCTGTAACGAACATGGGTGCACACAAATCACTATGGCACTAGGTGGAAAAGCATCCATCCTCAAAGACGGTACATAGGCAGGGACCCAGGCACACTATGGTCAGCACCTCATTGACAAGCCCTTGAGGCCCTCGGAGGTCCAGTTAAGTCCTTGAGGTGATCACCTCGGACAGCCAGGCTCTGCCCTGATGATGTTTACCAAGAGCAGTTGACAAACTGATACGTAACAGCAAAATGAAAGAAAAAAGAGATAAAACATTTTTAAGGGTTGGGCATGGCGGTGCCTGTACACCTGTAATCCCAGCACTCAGGAGGCTGAGGCCAGGAGGATTGTTGCAAGTTTGAGGCCAGTCTAGGCTACAAAGTGAGCTCACGGCCAGTCTGAACTGCATAGTGAGTCCCTGTCTCAAAAAGACGAAAAAAAAATTTAAATCATAATATAACACTTTATGATCTCCTTTTTGGGAAGGATAAAAATGTATATGTATCTTCGTAAAACATGTATAGGTACATGTATATATAAAACATATAAATGTATAGCTAAAACATGTATATGTATCTTTGTAAAACATCTGGAAATTTTATAGGAAGGGTTTCACTTGCAGAGAATACAAATAAATAGGACGGATTTTCAAAAGGACAATTTCCAAAGATCAGCTGGCTGGGTACATGGGGTAAAATCTCCAATAACATTATATGTAGATTCAAGAGCACAGCTTGTCAGACACTCAAAAGGAAGCAAGACATCTCAGCTCTGGAAAACTTGTAAGCAATTTAAAAGTGACTCTGGTGGCAGTGAAGGCCCTGAGCCTGAGGCCACCTGGGACTGTCAGAGGGAAACTATTCCCTGGCCTGTGGGAAAGGCAAGCCCTGAACGAACATTCTGTCACCTTCCCTGCACACCCCAAATGCGCTTCCTAAATGTTCTGCATAGATATTCGGCGATTCTGGCCACGCACCTCAAAGTTTATGCATTCAGATTGTCAAACACAGACCATAGAAAACCTTTTTTGCCTTTCTAGTGGGGAAAAATATGCCAGTCACATCATGTTTGCACGTGTGCTCCTTATAACTAGTGATGATTCCATTAAAATGCACCTAATTCGGTCTGGAGAACTGAGCTGATATTTATCATGAAAAATGTGTTTGCATTTTTTCCTAGGAATGAAAAAGTGTTGAACTGCTTATTCCCGAAGCCCAATGCAATTTTCAGACTGATCTGCTTTTGCTGGGCAGGTGGTGGCTCTATTTATTTTGCTAAATGGGGCCAAAAGATTTATGATCTGCTGGAAGGTATGTTAATTCCATCATGGTCTAAGTCCTTTATGGGGTGGAAGATGGGCACATGCAGGTTGGTATTTGAGTTCACTGAATTCCTTGGATCTGTGGGTTTGTAATTCTTAGTAAATTTGGAAAATTTGTAATTAAACGTCTGCCTTTCTCCTTCCATTTCTATATGGCATAACAATAGATACTGTCCCATAGGTCACTGGGGCTGTGTTCAATTTATTTTGTTTGGTTTTTGAGACAGGATGTCGCTTTATACTCCAACCTATCCTTGAACTCACCATGTCGCCAGCCTGGCCTCTCACTCGCAGTGGTTCTCCTGCCTCAGCCTCCTGAATGCTAGGATTACAGGCGTGCACCACCACACTCAGCTCTGTTAAGTTTTCTAAAGATTTTTTTCTGTGTTTCCCCTGGCATCTGTTCCCTTTCTTCCCAAGATCTTCCATGCGGATTGATTGCCCTTACACAGGAGTTTTTCTTGAAGCATTGTGAAACTGAAGAAAACGCCCAGTCATTTGTTTATATTTCTTAATCTCTCACCCTGCTTGATTTAAATGAATTCCCTTAGACTTGCCAAGGGCTGCAATCCGGGCATGTTAATACCTGGTTGTCTTTGCGGACTTGCTGCAATCTTTGTGTCTCTTGTGTTGCAGGAACAGAGAGAGCTCTGCTGGCCGTTTGACCTCGTAGAAATACCTCCCAGACAGCTCTTTCAGGGGCCCTGCAACCAATATATCTCCCCCGGGGAAAGGGCTGGATGATCTCGCGGCTCTCAGCCGCGCTTTCCTGGGGCCAGGGCGCGCTTGTCTGCAGTCCTGAAGCTAGCCTTAACCAAACGTAAACAAAGGCGGCCCGGTGAGAAGCCTCCATAAATAAGTGGGGGAATACAACGGCGCTGTGATAAAAGACAAGCCAAGCCGGCCCAGGTGCGCGTGCTCAGCTGCGCGTGGCCGTGGGCGGGGCCTGGGGGCGAGAATCCCCAGCGCTAGTATTACCAAAGAGCTCTTTCCTCCAGCCAGGCCTCCTATTGACACGCTCTCCACTGCATCCACTGGGTTGATAGTATTTCCTTCATGCTGTGTTTTCCCCATATTCATTTGTCTTCTATGCTTAGTTGTGTGACTTATTTTCCTGTTTGTCCTTGGGCATAACTATTTATTTTTATCTTTTTGGTCAGGGTTTCATCACGCAGTTCAGGCTGGCCTTAAGCTCGCTTTGTAGCCCAGGCTGGCCTCACACTCGTAGCAATCCTCCTGCCTCAGCCTCCCAGGAGTGCTGAGATTACAGGCGTGCACCACCACGCCTGGCCTAGGCATAACTTCCTTCAACGGCCCTCTGGCCACTGCATTAATTATGTCTTATTAATTGTGACTTTTTAAAATTCTGTAACTTCTTTTGTATTTCCCTTCTGACCTCAGAGAGAAGTTTTAAAAAATGAGGCAGAGGGTCTTTTTGACAATGTGATGTTCGTGTTTATGATTATTCGCTGTACTGCCGTACCGCTTGAAGCTCAGGTGAAGGTATGGACTCACTGTCCAGCAAGGCAAACAAAGCGAAGAGCACCCACAAATGCATCAGGCAGAAGCAGGCGCGGCTGGCTTTTCGCAGCGGGCTGCCGTGCTGCCTGTCAGGAGTTCTTTCTTTTTTCAAGGTCTCTTATTCGAGCCTGCTTGCAGGGTGCGCGCGCAGCATTCATCCCGGGAGGTGGGCGCCTGCGCACAGCACATCCGGATTCTTCTCACCGCTCCTGTCCTCCTGACCCCCTTTCGTGTTGCGGAAGTTCTAGCTCCGTGTTTCCTATGGTCAGGCTTTGATTTTTTACCCTAATGTATTCATACTTTGGTTTTCTCACAGAAGAGAAATGATGTGCCATTTCAACTTGTGTTTCAGATTTCTTTCACAACGTTAGGGTCTCGAGATGCGAGAGATGTCATCTCCTCGCAAATGACGTAAAATTATCCTTCTGCATGGCAGAGCAGTAGACACGGCGCTGTTTTCACTAGTCCATCTGTGGGCGGGCACAGCGTGCTTCCCAGATTTGTGCTGCTGTGAGCATGGGTGTGCGTGCGTCACTGTAATACGGGCCTCTAACTCTCAGGACAATACCTGGAAGGGGAATAGCTGGGCCCAGTGGAATGTCTTTCTTTTTTCTTTTTGTCTTTTTCACACAGGGTCTCCCTGTGCAGTTCAGGATGGCCTTGAACTCACTTTGTAGCCCAGGCTGTGCTCGGCTTCACAATGATCCTCCTGCCTCAGCCTCCCAAGTGCCACAATTATAGGTGTGCATCACCATGCTTGGCCTCCGGTGGAATTGCTAGTTTTAGGTTTTGAGGGGTCTCTGTACTAATTGCTGTAGTGGTTGTATTGGTTTATACTCCCACCCACATGTTAGGGTTCCTTTTCCCCCACAGCCTCACCAGCATTTGTTACTGGTTGATTTCTCGATGATAGCCATTCTTTCTGGGGTAAGGTAGAACCTTTTCTTTCCTCTCTTTTCTGGTACCAGGAATCGAACTCAGGATCTTGCACTTGCCAAGCAGGCGCTTGTGCCACTGAGCTATATCCCCAGTCCGGTAGACTCTCAATATTGTTTTAATTTGCATTTTTCTAGTGGCCAGAGATGTTGACCGTTTCTTCATGTATTTATCGGTCATTTGTACTTCATCTGTGTCTTTATTTCAGGTACCCATTGTTTCCATTGGGTCCTTTATTTTGCGGGGAGCAAATCTAATTTTTTTTTAGTTCTTTATATGTTGTGGATTTTAGACTTCTATATCATGAGTAGCTGGCAAAACCTTTTTCCCATTCTGTCAGTTGTCTCCTCCCTGTGCTGGCTGTTTCCATCACTATGCAGAAGTTCTTTAATTTGGATGATCCCATTTGTTGATTTTTGTTTTTCAAGACAGGGTCTCACCATGCAGTTCAGGCTGGTCCAGAACTCACCAGCCCAGGCCGGCCTTGTTATATCACTTAAGTGCAGGGCTGTGGCATCTCCTGCTCCCCTCTTGCCGCCAGGTTTGCTTTTGCTGTTCCGGTCCCTCCTGGCCCCGTGTGAACGTCAGGGCTGTTTTCTCTGGCTATGTGAGGAATGCTGTCGCTAGTTGGACTTGGAGAGCGCTGACTGTCAGCTTTGGGAGTGTGGCCACTTTGGCTATGTTGGTTCTTTGACGATACATCCAGGAGCAGGGGGTCTCTTGGATCTCCTTCCTCAACCTCCTTTTTCAGGGTACTGGAGTTTTCATTGTAGAGGTCTTTTGCTTCCTTGGTTAGGTTAACTGTTAATTTTTTTTTTCTTAATGCTATCGTGAATGGCATTGTTTTCCTAATTTCTTTCTCACTGAGTTCACTGTTAGTGTACAGGAATGCTATTGATTTTTGTGCATTGGTTTACTAGCCTGATACAGTGATGAATTTGGTTATTAATTCTAGGAATGGTGGAACTTTGAGAGTTTTCTGCATAACAGATCATGTTGCTTGCAAATAAGGATAGTTGGCCTCTTACCTTCTGTCGTCGTCTAGTGTGACAGGGGCCCTGGGTAAGGGTCTCAAACACTCCGGGACACAGGGGATGCAGAGCCAGAACAGTACATTAGCCTGCATAATGTGACTTTATTGGAAGTTCCTTATATCATTCAAAGAACAATGACTTGTTTACATTATCATCCATCACCCAGTTACCCAAGTTAAACTTACACTATCTTGAGGCAGAAGAGATCAGCAGATATGATGTTCTTGCTAGTGTACACAATTCTTAGAGAACATAGCTTAGCATTTGTAAATTTGAA
>PVLD010023472.1:0-27322 GCA_004027595.1 Dinomys branickii | reverse complement strand
TGTGTGTGTGTGTGTGTGTTTGAGACAGGGTCTCACTATGCAGTTCAGGCTGGCCTTGAGCTCACTTTGTAGCCCATTCTGGTCTCAAACTCACAATGATTCTCCTGCCTCAGCCTCCCAAGTGCTGGGATTACAGGCATGCACCACCATGCCTGGCCAAGAATTTACAGCTATCTAGATTTTTATTTTTTTCCAGTACTGGGAATTGAACTCAGGACCTTGCACTTGCCATGCAGGCGTTTATGCTGCGGAGCAAGTTGGTGGGCATCTTGTGATCCTTCTGCTTTAGCCTCTCATAGTGCTAAGATTATAGGCTTTATTTATTTATGATGGTATCCTTAGTGCTTCAAAAATGCCTGGCACATAAGGACACTTTTGATATTTATTAGTTGAAAATTGAACGAGATACCATGGAATTGAAATTTAGGAAGGAAAAAAGTATTTAAGGAATAGTTTTAGGCATGTAAAGGAGAGTGAGTAGAATTACTTGGTTTTTTTTTGGTTTTGTTTTATTTATTTACTTTTTTGAATTAAAATAGTGCCCTATAGCTAGCCTTGTGCTTTAGATTCTGAGGTCATATCAGTCATTTAAAAGTTTCTTCTTGTTTTCTATAAAATGTTGTAAGTGCCAGCTCCTGTTGCACACATTATGCTAAGGATGGAATATGTCTGAATATTTCTTGATTTTTGACTGCCTTAGTAACAGAATGATGAAGATTCAGAGTGGTGTAGGCGTAGGGATGGAGCTTCCCCATATTCTCACTTTAACTATCTGGAGAAGCAGGCAGTGAAGGCCTCTGGCTTATAGAATGTGCATCTGACAATATTTAGCCCAAATCTCTGAATTTGGTCCTTTAGTGACTAATCAAGCTCTTTCTGCTCTGCTAACCCTCTGCCTCTTTGCATTAAAAGGGACACTGAATTGTGTTGACAATGCCAGCTTGAACCACGATGCCTGGGGTTGGATCCTGCCTCCACCCTTATCTAGCCATATGACCTCAGGGAAACGGAGCCTCAATTTCCTCTGATACAAAATAGACACAAGAAAAATAGTTTATAAGGTTGCTCTTTTAATCCTTTTAGGAGTCAGTGCATGTAAAGATCTTTGAACATTGACTACAGTACATAGTAGATATTTGATAAATGCTAGTCATTATTATTAGTAGAAACTGATTTGATGATTAGCTTACACTCTGCCACATGTAGAGAGTGCTACTTAAATAATAAAGAGAAATAACAGAAGAGAAAAACAAACATCCATACTTTAAAAAAAAAGTCATCTTTCCCCCCCGGTACTAGATATTTAATTAGTGCTTGGGACATTAAAAGTTTTTATCACATCTAAGGTATTAAACATAAATCCTAATTATAATTTCTTCTTCATGAATTTTCCCAAATTGAGGAAAATCTAAATTGACATGTAGTTGATATATATTCAGAGTTCACCCTTTAAAAGTATGCAATTTAGTGACTTTTAGTATATTTGCAACGTTATGCAGTTTTCACCATTGTCTGATTCCATCGTTCAGCAGTCCCTTCCAGTATCGACCTCCTCTTTCTAGCTCTTGAAACTACTTTCTATCTCAATGGATTTGCCTATTCTAGACATTTCAGCTGAATAGAATCATATATGGTTTTTAAAGGTCTAGCTTCTTTTATTTGGCATAATGCTTTGAAGGGTCATCCATATTACGACATGTATCAAGACTCCATTTCTTCTTATGGCTGAATAATTTTCCATTGCACAGACATACCATATTTTACCTATCTTCCCATCTGTTGGTGGAACTGTTTTGTTGCATTTTTTTTACTATGGTAATTAATGCTGCTGTAAGCATTTGTGAACAAAGTTTCTGTGGGCCTATGTGTTTAGTTGTCTTGGCTACGTACCTGGAAGTAGAATTGCTGAGTTTTATAGAAATACGTTTAACCCTTGGAAAAACTACTAAACTTTCCTGCAAAGTGGCTATACCATCCCCAAGTATTTAAGGTATAATATTTGATGATTAATTTGCTCTTATTTAATTGTAAAACAAAGAGGAACACACTAGTCATGCTAAAGACTTGCAGTTGTTCATAAATACTTTGAGAACCTTTGTCTCAGCTATTGTAATGAAAACTATACAGACCAAGATATAGTTTTTGATTCTGAGGAATTGATGGGCATTTTTGGCTTTTAGAAGTTGACTTTTTTAGCTGGGTCTGGTGGCTCGTGCCTGTAATCTGAGCACTGAGGCAGGCTGAGGCAGGAGGACTGTAGATTTGAGCCCAGCCTGGAGAACTTAGTGACTTAGTGAGAATCTGTCTCAAAATAAAAATTACGGCTGGGGATGTAGCTCAGAGTGAAGGCCCTGGATTCTATCCCCTGTATCATGAAAGAAAAGCTGACTGTAAAAGAAACTATGGACGTTTATTTTCCTCTTCTACTACTTCTTTTCTGGCTTTTGGCTACCACTACTGAATAAAGTTTAGGGAGAACTCTTGGTGGGATGGTACATGTGCTAATACCAGGAAGGTGAGGAGGAATACACCGCATATAAAGCAAAGACTTGCAGGACCAGAAACCCCCAAATCTATGGCTGATTTAGATGAAGTCAATTGTCAACTAGTTACATGACTGACAGTGTCTGGTCTTTCCCATCATAGCCATAACTAAAACAGAAAAAGAAAATTTTGTATCACTTGTAGACTACATTTGTTTTCCATGCCAGAAACTCAGTGGCCACTTTCATTTTCACAGAACTACCTTCTTGTTTTGGATCAAATCTAGACAGTCCTAAAATTTTGTGAGCTGTAGTGCATTGTATGTATAACTATATCCATAGATCTCTGATTCAAAAGGCATGGTCCTAAGGGCTTTGTTCTGTTACGGCCTATTGAAAGATATGTTTCTTGAGCACAAACAGATAACACTTTCCCAGGTAGATTGTGGAAGTTTACCAGAATTCATCTTGAGTTCTTTGTCTATGTAGCTGCGTTCTGTTTTTTACTAGGAGGACTCAGATTCATACAGTGCTAACAGCTCTCCTGCAGCTTGAAATGGGTGACAACTATGTTTTACTTTGGAGCAAAAGCTTGTTTGTCCCTGTGCGAAACAGCTGTGGAAGGCAGGCAACTATATTTGTGGAAAATAAAGTAAGCCTTTTATTACCCCATGCCAGAGATTTTTCCTTTGGAGTCTCTTGGTGTAGAAGTGAGTTAAGTACAGGGTGTCAATGGAGCATCTTGGCCTGAAAAAGGGACCCAGTCACAACAACTTGGAATTTATTGGTTTTGCTTAATAATGCCTCTTCTGCCTACTATAGAAATAATAGCAAATTTTTACAGCTCTCCAATTTCGCTTGTCTTCTCCTGCCCCGATTTTCCCCCAACTCAAATCCTGGTTTTCATCCTTCCAGGTCCATCTCAGTCCAGCCCCCAGTCTCTCAAAACTGTACAAATATCCCTTTTCTGACAGGTTCATTGCCAGAATGGTGAGTATTCCATTGTAGTTTCTTTCTAATAGGTTGATGGGCCTGTCCACTAGATTGCAAGCTCTTCAAAGACAAAAACAATTTCTTACATAGTCTTTGAATCTTTTTCAGAACAGTGTTCTGCCAAAGGGCTTTCTCATTAACAAGCCTCAGAGGTCAAGTTAACAATACATGAGCTACTGAGTCTCATGAGGACAATTATTTTAAGAAAGTTTTGCAAAAATCATGTGATTTTATTTGAGTTTTTATATGAAAAGTTTCATATGAACTTTTATGCTTCACTTGACCTTAAAAATGACACGTAATCTTTTCTGTGCTCCCTTCCTCTGTGAGCAAACAAGGAGGAAAGGGTTTAGGAAAGGGTGGGCAGTCTGTGGCACTGGGGGAGTGTGGCCACCCTCCACACCTGCTGCTTCATGACTAGGGTTTCAAAGCCTTCAGAACTGATGCATGCAAAGCTTGTCTTTTGATATTAGGATAAGTTCCCATGGATTTGAATTGTGTTATAATCAGATTTAAGCCTATGAAGGTTTTTTCCCACTTCGCCCTGTCCTTAATAATGAAGCTCTCTCTCTCTAATGCTGTTTGGGCACCTAAAAATAAACAACCATGTCCAGTTTTGTTGGTTGCTCCTGAATTCCTTCTCTTAGATCACATTTCCAGGTTTGAAGGGGAAGTTATAAGCAGGCAAGTGTCAGTTTTATCTATTCGTGACCCAATTACGGACGGCCCACATTATTTAAGCCTCAGTTACCATATTTATAAAGTGGAAATAATAACATCTACCTCGTATCAAATGCTGGAGCATGTGTAAAATACGTACTGTCGATCATGAAATAAAACAGCAACTACCCAGTAATACTCCTCTCTCTAATTTCCTTGTGGCCTGAATGTTGAAGTTTACTCATACTGAAGTGAGCAAGAATGTAAGCCTTATTGCTTCTCACACTGAGGGGACCCTGTGCTATCATCCCTTTCATATATTGGTGGTACATCTCTCAAATGATCAAATCAGTGGAGGCAGGAGGGTTTTAAGCCAGAGCTCATCCTGGGTAATTTAGCAACTTAGTGAGGCTGTCTCAATGTTTGAAAAAGGGCTGTAGATACATCTCAGTGGAAAGACTATAGGTTGTATCTTTAGTACCTCCCCCATTAAAGTATATGCCTAAATTAAGAAAAAACATGGAAGAGATGCAGAAGGTTTATTTTTTCCACCAAAAGAGATAATTATGATTTTAAGACACCTTCCATTTTTAGAGCTTGTGTTCTAAGTAAGTAAAAAGACTGCCATTGCTATAGTCATTAATTGCAGATCAATGAATTATATAGGGCCAAACAATTATGACTGCTGCTTTACTTTTCTTGGAGATGGGAGATTAGGGTGACCAAGAGGAAAGCAGTCCACTGCAAAACAATCTAGCTGTGTGTACTGGCACTTAGACTTTTTCTAAACTAAATCAATGGAGCAGACACAATTCTAAAAAGAATTAACTTCAGATTATGTTTCAACAAGGTCTTTTCCTTTGTACGCATTTGTATATATGTGTGTTCTTTTGGTATGCAGATATGCCTTCAGTTAGTCCTTAGTTTAGGACTTGAATAAAGTCTGGTTCCTTATTTCCTTTCCCTTAGAGTATGCATCTTGCAGAGAAAGTAAAAGTGAAAAGGAAAGTTAAAATATGTGATATATTTTCTTATCTGTAAAAGAGGAAAAGAAGATAATGAAATTATGCTGCAAAGATTTTAATATGGGTAGTGACCTGTCAGTTAAAAAAGGGAGTAAATAGAGAATAAACTCAAAAGGTAAGAACACTGAATCCATGGGATCCCTTGGGTTGTAGATCTGGGCCAGCAAAGGGAGTGTAGCTATCACTCAGACAGATCGTGATATGAGGTGTCCAGCCTGTGTTACAATGAGATCCCAGCAGCTGGCCTTGCACATTAGCCTGCTCCGGAGAGGTAATTTTTTCTCATGCAGCCTGGTCAGCCAGAGCGCCATGTGACATAGCCAGGAAGAGAAGCAGATAGGAGAGTAAAGCATGTGCAGATAGGCTGACACATCAGTGCCATCAGAGTGAGGCCTGATGCTTCCTGGGGCGGGCGCTACCAGAGATGGAGCCACCCTAGACCCCTATGGGGGATCAGTAGCCAGCCCAGCTCTCAAGAGCCACCCTGCAGCATACCTACTCTCACCGCATGGAAAGAGATGGGCAAAGAGGGAGCTAAAGTCCCCAGAGCAGTGGCCGTGCCCTCTGCTTTCTGCTATCTCCTGTGATCCTCACTGAAACCTGTGAGGTAGACTTTGCGTACAAATATACTAGCTTCTAGGAGACACACAACAAGTGACCATAACTGAGTGGATTAAAACAAAAAAAAATGTATCTTTTTACAACTCTAGAGGCCAAAGTTGGGTTTTTTGTAGGATTAATTGTCTGCAGAGGCTGTTTAAGAGTCCCTTCCGCATCTCTCCCTCTAGCTTCTGATAGCTGCTAGCAATCCTGGGTGTTCCTTGGTTAGTGGTGAGGTGTTCTGTCTCTGACTCCGGCTTCACATAGCTCTTTGGTTTGAACATTTTCCTCTTCCAGAACTCATGCTGAAATTGCCAGCGTAATGGCATTGGGAGGTAGGACCTGCAAGGGGTGAGTATGGAAGAGTTCTACTCACTTTGGTGTGAACAAATGCCTGCGTAAAGGGACTTTGGGAATGAGCATCCTTTCCTGGCCCTTCTGTTTTTTGTGAGGTGAGCACCATCCTTTTGTTCTTTGGAGGATGCAGCATGTGAAGTACCATATTGAAATAAGGAAATTGTCTCAACTGGTTCCAAACCTCCCAGCACCTAGACAATTAGACTGCCCAGCATCCAAAACTATGAGGCGATGACTATTTGTCATAACTTTTCCCAGTCTCAGGTATTTTCTTATATCAGCACACAAAAAATGAAGACATATAGCCTTTTCTTTTGGTTCCAGGGGTTCAAATCTTCCTCTGCTTTCTCTTCTTGTTTTAAAGAGAAAAGAATACATTGCTTACCATAAATCCAGGATGATCTTCTTGAGATACTTAATTTAATTATACCAGGAAAGATCTTTTTTTTCCAAATAAGGTTATTGTCACAGGTATATGGTTTGGGGCATGGACATATCTTTATGGGGACACTACAATAAGGAAATAGATTTAAATGTTAGAGAATACCAGAAGTAGAATTTGAACTCAAGTTAGTTTGTCTCTAAAGACTACTTGCTGGGCATGGTGGTGCATGCCTGTAATCCTTGCACTTGGTAGGCTGAGGCAGGAGGATCTCTATGCTACAAGTTTGAGACCAGTTTGGGGTTAGTTTGAGGCCAGTCTGAACTACATATTGAGTACCTGTCTCAAGAAAAAAATTACAAGAAAAATTCAAATACAGACTCTGCTGGCTCTTCTGAGCACATGACCAGTGTTTGTCCACACACTTACTGTACACACACAGTATGGCCGTCTTTGAGAATACAGTCTGTAACAGGGTGATGGCTGGCTTTACTTTTCTTCTTTATGCAAGATTTAAACTACTCTGGAACAAATTGAATGGTACTTATGTCGTAAGTAGTGTAGTTGAATTCATGTTCCTTTGCTCTTTGTCACATATCTGATAGTTCCGTGGGCCCATCCGTGTATTTAGGAATAAGACTCATAAATTTGGAGATAGAATGCACCAATTTGAAAGTTTAATTGAAAACCAATAAGCCCTTATACCATGAACTAGGTTGACTCATATCATTTTTCTTTCCTTTTAAATGTGGAAACGGGAAAGTGGAATGCTTACAGCCACTCTGTAATTACTTGCCTCATGTTTTGGGTTGTTTGGGTAACTTTTTTTTTTTTTTTTTGCGGTACTGGGGATCGAACTCAGGACCCTGCACTTGCTAGGCAAGCGCTTATTCCACTGAGCTATATCCCCAGCCCCAAAGAAGGAACCATCCGTTCCCCCCCCCCCCCCCGGGACTGGGGATCGAACTCAGGGCCGTAGTGCTTAGCGGCAAGCACTTAGCCCACTGAGCTGTACCTCCAGCCCTGTTTTGGGTTGTTTGGATACAGTCCAGCCCTCCATCAGGACAGCTGTTTCTCAGACCCAGGTGCTACCTCTTCCCACATAAGGCGCGGTGCAGAAGACCCCATTGACCTGCCAGGGGCTGAGGAGTCACCTCACGACTTCTGATCGTGCTTTCCTGTTTAGGTGAGGGTATTTGGTACAGGTGATTTTAATTTTGTTCTCTTTCTCCTGATAATATGTGCTTTTAAGCAGTCTCTTCTAGCCCCTTTAAGCATATACTTGAACATTTGTAGAAAAATGTACATTTTATAGTCAGATTGCAAATCCACTAATACGCTTATAGGGAATATGTTAAAAATATTCAGGGATCCTGTTCCATTGGATAGATGGATGGGAATTGTTCAAAATGTTTCTTATCTATCTTGATTCTTAGATATGAAAGTTTTCAAAGAATTAGAAATGAAAGCATTATAGCAATGATACCTATGGAAACTAGGGTGAATCTGTACTTTGGTAGGAAAACGTTGCGGAGCTATGCAGAAAACCAATTACTGGCTCAATTGGAGAATATCTTTTCCTTTAAAATAACTGCTTCACTTAATTCACCTATAGTAATACCTTTTCAACCTACAGTTTCTTTTATATGAACCTTTACTTTTAAATAAAACTCTCACTCTGGTAAGGATTTTGAACCTTCTGTATAAAAATTTCCTGGCCAGGGGTAGAGCTCAGCGGCACAGCGCCCGCCTGGCAAGCATGAAGTCATGAGTTTGATTCCCAGTACCAAAGAAAAGAACATTTTCAAATCATCCCTACTGAGGGTAAATTTACAAGGAGAAAACGGGAGACAAGGAAGAGGAAACAGAGCTAAGTAATTCGTGGAGCAGGAGGGGAGAGTTGTATAGGCCCAGAGGGTGGTCAGGGGGGAGCAGGAGGTCCTTGTGGGAAGAGGGAGGGGCCTGCTTTCCCGGCTGTGTCTCTGGCCTGCTGCTGGGAACTGGTACTGAGTCTCAGGCACGGCAGCGCTCAGGTTAGAGGGAGGGTCAGAAAGGGAGAAAAATATCCTCTTGTTATGATGTTAGAAGTAAAACAAAGTGGATTTTTAAATATCTCATAAGTCCTTGAAAAAGAGAAAAGCAAAATTGTTTTCCATTTAATTATTGCAAATTTAGTGTGGAAAGATCTTGACATTATTACTTTGGTTTTATGCATCACCTTTCTCCTTTCTCTCTATCCCTTTTTTCTGTTTGGTAAAGGTAAACTTCTATGTGTTTTCTCTCAAGATTTCTCTGTTACTTTGGTAATTCTAACCTTTCTCCTTTACTAGTGAAGGATTTTATATTTGGGGCATTTAAGTTAAAGACAGACTACTGTTTGTTTGATTTTTCATTTTTACCCCAGTACTGGGGATTGAACCCAGTACCTTCTCGCTGAACTATATCACAAGCCCATTTATTTTTTATTTTGAGCCAGGATCTCACTAAGTCACCAAATCTCCCAGGCTGGGTTCTAACTTGTGATCCTCCTGCTTTAGCCTCCCAGACTGCTGGGCTAACAGATGCGTGCTAGCATACCATTTTTGAGCTGGTTATTAGGTATTTAACTTCTGCTCAGTTTTTTTTGTGTGTGTGTGTCAGGAATTGAACTCAGGACTTTGTGCTTGCCAGGCAAGCACTTGTACCACTGAGCTATATCCTTGACCCTGCTCAGTTTTTATATGTAGTCAGAGCCCTAATATGAGCTACAAACTAGAATGCCTATTGTCTAATATGTGTTCAGTAAAGTAGCAATTTGTTATATGGTACAATCAAATCAAAACAAACAAATTTAATAGCCAATACAAATTATATGTATATATATATATATATACTATGCTGTGTCCTAGCTTCCTGGCACGTGAACTATTTTGTGTAAGTGAAAGTGTGAATATTTGACTGTTACTTGTTACTTTGATGGTGACAATGATGATGACGGCAGCTAACATTTATTGGATGCCAGGTCCTATTATCATATGTAATCATATAAACGACCCCATCTGGGCTCACTAGCTAATAACCAGTTGAGTCACTCAAGATAATCAAACTAGGAAGAAACTAAAAAGGATTGGCTTTTAAAAACTGACTTTCCTATACTTAATATTTAAAAGGAATATCGCTTTAGGAAGAAAGGTAAAGATAATGATTAATGGATGTATTGTAAAATATAATTATTTATATAAAATTATTAATAAGCAAGAATTAAGAAGATGTCTGCATTTTATCCATTTGTTAAAATAGAAAGCAGACCTCTTATCATGTCCATTCTCATCTTATCAATGTCCATTCTCATCTTGCATCATTTTAAAGTTAAAATTGCCATATAATATTTTACATGAAGCAAGATTATTCTTAGAGAAAACAATAAATATCTGCTCACATTTACAAATCAGCTGGATAAAGCAGACAATAGTGCCTCATTTAATGGCCACAGACAAAGGCTGAGTCCTGCAATTTGGTTTCTTGCTACGCTCTGTACTTCATTTTCCTTAAATATTAAAGAACACACCCATTTTAGTACTCATAAAGTTATTTTCTCAAGTTGAGCTACAGCTGAAAATGACCCAAATTTCAGATACCTCATGTTGACTTTTAACAAAAAGAGAAGCGTCCAAGTGTGGTGCACAGCAGCTTTGCATTATCGCTGATTCCAAGCCGCTGCTGTTGTCAGTGGACCATTGTGGGTTTTGTGTGGTCTGTTTGGTTTGGAGTGGCTTCAATTTTCCAAAGACATAGTGGATTTGTAAAAAAACTGGATCATTAATGATAACCCCAGAACACTTATGTCTGAAATATTGGGCGGGTGCAGCAGTTAGGATATTTTTTTTTCCTGAGGGTTGTCTGTTCTTTAAAGGCATGGCGGTCTAACCTGCCACCGGATTGAATGCTTCTGAAGATTAGCCTCTCATTGTTTGAATGTTTTAATAGCATTGTTGTCATAAAGCATCTTCATACTTCACGGCTGAGATCTTGACTTTTTAAATGAAAAAAAGAAATTTGGTGCTAATCATAACAATTAGCTAATATGTCAACAATTAGCACTTTCCATCAACTTTCTCTGAAAGGAGACTCTTCTTATCCACTCACAGACAAAAATTCAATGATGTAGTTAAGAAAAGCACTGAAGTTGGCTCCTCGAGTCCCCTGCTGTAGCCAACTAAATCCCAAGGGCATTGTTTACTGTGATTATTCTGCCCTTATGATGTTATTGCATAGGCAGGGGAGAGCTGTACCCTCAAAATAAGTCTGCTCATTTTTTCCCCTAAAAGACAAAACAAAGCATTAAAAAGAAAACAATACCTTTTTGGCTGCTTTTGGAAAAGTTGAACAAAACTGCTGTGAAAGGTCAATCAGTTATAGTACTTTAATGTTTAACTGGTAAATATTTTAAAAAAGAGTATATTTAATATTTTACCGTTTGGAAAATTTTCAATGTGTTTTCGGGTCCATCACAACTCAATCTGTGTAAGATCGCAGGGGTCTCTTGTGGGGATTTCTCTACAATGGATACATTACATTCCGTGGCCATCTATACCACTGCTTGGTTGGAATATGTTTTAACATCTTTTATTCAATCCTTCTAGCAATACAAGAACATTTATAATGCACCTTTTATAAAGAACCATGTAGTACTTTACACAGGTCCATATATCTGTATAAATACCATGGGTTTGTCTTTAAAACAACCTTAAAACAACTTGCAAATCTCCAGTAGCATCTCAGAATTCTGAGGGTAGGAAAAATTTTAACTAAAACTGGCACTGCCTTTCAAGCAACTCTCTGAGTCCTTGCAGTCTATTGTCAGCACACGAAGAGTGCTGGATCACTAGAAGTGTATGGGCCAGGCCGAGTTAGCCCAGCCAGTGCCAGGGCCTCTGTCAGTGAGGTGGGGTGGTTTAAGAGCAGTGACTGCTCAGAATGGCAGTCAGTGATGCTGCTGCTTTAGAACAGGGAGGCAAAAGAGGAACTGAACCATCCTGTGGCCCCAAGTCTTGGAAGGGTTGTCTGGAGGGTTATGTTCTTGCTAGAGATGACATCGGAGCACATTTGAGCCATCTGCAGAATTGGAAACAAAAGCAGGCTTCAGGCTCTAGCAGCAAGCCAAAGCCAGGGAACCAGCTTCAATTTCGGACTTCCCAAAGGACCTGGAGAGGCAGAAGTGGGCTGTCCAACTGGGGAAAGGTTATAACAATGGTTGTTTCTCTTTAACACTTTAGAAAGCTGCTTGCTGTCAAGATGTCATGCATATTTGACAGACAAGAGGTGAGGCAGAGCTATTTCTTATTTGCTTAATTTCTATAAGAACAGTTCTCAGTTTACTTCTCTACATTTCACAATCATTGAGCTCTACTTGCTCCCCAGCTGTGTGGGCACCAACATCCCCTGGGAGCTTGTAGAAATATATATTCTCAGGCCTCACCCCAGGATTATAAGTCAGAGCTAACATTTGAACAAGATCCCCAATGAATTTTAATGTACATTACAGTTTGTGGGTCACTCCTTTAAAAGGTGCCATGGCATGGTTCACTTATTTGTTAATTCATGTGAGCAGTCAATTTTTTTGAGGATGAATATCAGAGGAATATGGTATGCAATTTAGTGAGGGAAACAGATATCTATGAAGGTGCAAGAGAAGTGTTCAAGGTTTAACTACAGGAAAGGTAGTGTGCCCAGTTCTGCTTGAGGAGTTCCTGTAGGCTTCAGTGAGCTTAAATTTTAATGCTGGGTATTTATAGGCAGTGCAAATATATTTCAGTGAAAGGATGAGAGATCCAGAGGAGAAGTTAGCCAGGCAAACAAAAACAGATTATCAGAGGAAAATAGGAAGGTAGTTCTAGAATTCTCTTTTTTACATTGTTGTGACTTTTTATTTTTCTTTATTGCACTTACATAGCACCACTTGTGTATTTGTGATTGTTGATTCAGTTGTAGCAGGGAGGGGCCAGTTAGGCAGGTCATGAAGACCCTACGACAACTGAAGGACTTGGGTCTCTATTTTGAGAGCTCCAAGGAGTTGCTGACATGTTTTACATAGACAAGTGCCATGATCTGATATATGTTTTTAAAAGATCATGCTGGCTGCTGTACAAAGAATAGATCTACAAGGTAGATTTTGGGCTCTTCCAGTATCCAGGAGAAAATCGTTGGATTTTTGGATTACAGATAATGGAAATCAAGAAAAATGGAACAATTCACAACATTTTTACGGTCAGTTATTTAGTGAGTGCTTGATTATGGAGTAAGCCAGAGTGGGTGAAGAGTTGGCTTTCTGGTGAGTACCGATGAGGGGACGGTGGTAATCTGTCTGTAAGTAAACACTGCAAGAGGACTAGCGTGGTGGTGACACATTGAGTTTGGTGTTGGGAAGTAGCTATTTACAAGGCAGTTGACCTGGAGCTCAGAAGAGAAGCTAAAACACAATGTAAGGATAGAGAATTTATAGAAGTTCATAAAGATTCAGTGGGAGGTTTAGAAGTTTAGAGTCTGTTTTGAGGATATACAGGTAAATGAATCACACATACCTGAAAAGAGGCTAGCACAATCAGAATATGGATTGATTTGGGTGAAGATTACTCACCAAATATGCTGCAAGGCCTTGGATAAAGCAAGATTGGTAAAATTCATCTGTTGCTATTTTTGAAGAGTGGAGAGATATGCTGCTGTATTTATTTCCTGGAAGTTTCATGTGTATATAAAGGGCTTCATCAGTTTGTCCTCTTTTTGTGCTTGCATTTTCTTCAATTAAAAGGCAAATTTTAAATAAATTTCTAATTTACTATACAGTACTTGAGTTTTTTCTATGTGATAAGCATATTCACAGAACATATTTGTCTGTTTCAAAGGTAGACAAAGTCACTCTTCTCTGATTACAAAATATAGGAATTCTGTTCTTCTATTCCCTTGGCCAAAAACTGTACAGTGTTCTTTGTTGCAGTGGCAAGAGAATTGGTTGATCTGGGGATTGAACCCAGTACTTTTCATGCAGTAATCAGCACTTCATCAGTGAGCTACTCCATAGCCCCTGTTTTAGATGTAGAACTTTTACAACCTTGGGAAAGATTACACTATTTTGGTTGAAAGAAATCTGTTGCATTAGAGGTGAATGAGCTTAGCTTCAGACAGGAGTTATGACTTGCCGAAAGTTCCACAGCTAGATGCCAAAGATTGTGATGCCAACCTTCTTGTTATATTACAGTTATCTTTTTTGAGCATTTCAAAGATATTAAATATTACAACCGGTCTGTCCTGCAAAGCAAGGACAGAGAATTTATAGTTACTTGTTCTAACTTAGTCATCAAACTAGAAGTGAATTGTATGTCTTATGAAGAAAAAAGTCACTGTGATGTTTTAAGGAATTATGCAGTTACTGGCATTTTCATAGCATTGAGATGATTTTGGGTTGTCATACCTTAAGTATACTTTGAGCCCACTGGAAGAATAAGTGAATAAATTAGACAAGGACAGAATATATCAGTTAGAATAAATGAGAAATAAATCTGGAAATAGGAGATTTTCATACAAAGTTTTCCTTGACTGGAGGCAGTTACAAATACGTGATAGGACAGGGTAATTACTAAACTTCAGTAGAGATTTCTTTAGAATGATGCTTTCCACCCCACCACCCATCAAGGTGCTTTTAGCCAGTGCTGCTGTTTAGACCCCCAATCTCAAACCTACTAAGTCAGAGTGTCTAAGAGTCAGTTTCTGGTATCATTATTCTTAAAAAGCCCCCTAAATACTGCAAATATGTAGCCGTAGAGAAAACATAGTTGTACATGCACAGAATTCGGGACAGTTGTTCTATAATTATGAAACTGATATAAACAAGTCTGTGGACAAATGTATGCTTGAACCCCCTTCTTATTAGTTCTGTAAGCCAAATGTGGACATCTTTGTACTTATTTAATCTTTGTTTTTTTTTTTTGAGAAAGGGTCTTACTGTGTAATCTAGGCTGGTCTTCAGCTCATTATGTAGCCCAGGCTGGCCTTAATGTCCTCCCGTTCAGCCTCCCACATGGCAGGACTACTGATGTGTACCACCACACTGGGCTTTGATTTTAATTTTAATGATTAAAAATAATTTCCATTTATTTCCACAGTGGTTGTAGCAGTCTATACTCTCATCAGCAGTGAAAAAGGGTTCCTTTTCCTCACAGCCCCTCCAGCATTTGTTACTGGTTGATTTCTTGGTGATAGCTATTCTTTCTGAGGTGAGATGGAATTGACCAATAATCTTGAATATTTTTTCATGTATTTATTTGCCATTTGTATTTCTTTATCCGGGAAGTATGTATTTATCTTAGATGCCCATTTTTGGATTGGATCTTTGAATGTTGGGGGCCTAATTTTTAAAAGTTCTTTATATGTTCTAGATAGAAGTCTTTTGTCTGAGCGACATAAACTAGTATTACAGGTCCTTCTTAACCCAGCTATTTCCCTTCTGGCTATTTTTCCAGAACTGAAAACATCATACTATGGTAATATATATGCATCCATGTTTAGAGCAGCACAATTGGTCATAGCTAAACATTGGAAACAACCCAAATGTCCATCAGCTGAGGAGCTGATAAAAAAGATGTGCTATTTTTATACAATGGAGTGTTACTCAGCTATAACAAGATAAACTCTAGGCTTTTAGAGGTAAATAGATGCAACTAGACCGTAATGATAACGGAAATAAATCAGATGCACACGTGTAAACATCACATTGTCTCCCCAGCAGAAGAACCTGAAAGAGTAAGTAAAATCTGAGAGGTATAATAGGTACTGTGAAAGGGAGAGAAACTGCTCGAAAGGTAGGGGTGAGGGTAAGGGGGAAAGAAAGAAGGGAGCGAAAAACTATGTGTATGTGCCGGGGTAGGTGGGGTAGTCGTGCTGCTGCCATCTATTGGTTGAGGGAAAGGAAGCGTTAGTGTCTAAAGTCTTTCTTTTTAATTTTTTGACCAATTTTTCATGCTTATATCTGATAATATGAACAACTGTTTTGAAGACGACAATATGCAATATAGCAACCACTGTTGCATTCCTGTCATCTTAAACAAGATGAAATTCTGTATCATTTCTAATGTATTTTATTCTCTTTAAAAAATTTCCATTCACTTGAAATTTAACTCCTTGAGTAGTATTTAAAAAATTTTCCACTGAATGTACTATATCAGTACAAGAGACCCACATTTTCCCTCTTCCAATATGCTATATTATACCAGGGCTATGGGTCAAAGTTGTTCAGATTTAGAATAGACAAAGTTTGGTCTGTCAATACTAACAGCAAATGGCTTTGTCAATAAAAACTACTTAGGAGATTAGGAAACCTTAGGTTACCTCTACTTATCTTCCTGATTGCATCATTTCAGACCTGGGTATAATCAGAGGACATGTAGAGGGTCAGACTAATAAAGTAAAGATGTTTGCCTTATACCCATTCCAAAATATCTGCCTAGTAGATGATAAAATAGAAAGCATACTCATGAGTAAGACATTTCTAACACAAGTACCTGTGTTAGATACAGGACTCCTCAGCATGCCACAGGCCAAAATGATAACTTCAGGCATATTGCTGGATGGCTCCTGTGATTCCACAGGTATCCTAGAGGATGGAGAAATAATTCTTCTCAGTTAAAGTTTGAACAATTGTTTTATAGCCTTGAGATATCCATAAATTTGTGTGAATTCTCCTCCCATTAGGAATCTTTATAAGTGGACTTTGATAGGCCAAAAACTGAAAGGTGCAATGGGAGGGTGGAGGCAATGGAACTACAAAGATCTTCATTAGAATCCTCATTTTGCTCCTTAAAATGGGGGACCTTGGGTGCTGGCAGCAATGTCACAGAACATTAGTTTCTCCATCTGTAAAATGGGGATAAGAACAATAATCACTTACTCTCAGGATTATGAGATTAAAACCATGAGCTATGTTACAAGCAAAACACTTGATAATTCCTATGTACGGCGTTTCCGCAAATGTGTAGCTGCTGTTACTCTTCCTTTACCACCCTCACTATCTTCTACATCTTTTTTGTTTGGTGAATGTTAACATTGGAAAGAGCTGGGGTCACAGAGCGTAAGAATGGGCAAGAAAACCACTTCTGAAGTAGCAGTTGAAAGTGGCCAATGAAGTATCACAAAATTTGGGTGTGAATTTCTTGATTTGAAAGTCATCCTGATATGCACATGTGTATGTGTGTGTTTGTGTGTGTATCTATCACTTGATATCCAAAAATGGTAGTTCCACTTGTGTTTTTGGCAGGAAGTCTGAGACATGGGCTTGTTCCAGAATACAAGGCTCAGCTGTAAGGTGTACTTGAGTACTTCAGGGTCTGATGAAGTTAAGTCCAAGAAGAGGGAATAAGCTGGTTAGCAACTCAGATTAAAAGTGGGTGAGAGGCCACTGATAACCTTAAGGAGATACCAAGAGCAAAAAGAGATGTATTTAGCAAACAATCCCAGACTCAGCCGTACTTCTTACGGCTATCTTCCCAAAAGAGTGAAGACATTATCTCTCAGTGATGCACAGTACCCATGCGAATTGTGGCAAAACACACAGGGCTGAATCTTGGATGTGGCCTATATGTTCATTAATAGATGACTGATAGAGAAAATGTGGGGTATACACACAATAGAGTAGTAATCAGACATAAAAAAGGGTGTAGGAAAAGAGATGCTAAATGAAATGAATTGGACACAGGATAAACATTGCATGGTTTCCCTTCTGTGAGAAATCCAAAATATGAATATTTTAAAGACCAAAATAAAGGCTAGATGGTAAAAAACAGGGAGGTTGACTTTGTGAGGATTGAAGGGGATCTGGAGATGAGGAGGGCAAGGAGAGGAAGGGGAAGTAAACATAATTAAGGTGCAATAAGCGTATGTCCCAATTTCCCAAGACGAATGTAATCATTATGTATTATACAATACATATAATACATTATGTGTTGTAAAAAGAGAAACTAAGAAAAAGTGGCAAGAACAATGAAATAAGTGTGCCCAAAGCAAGGAGGAGTATTTGAGAGGGGTAAATGGCAATATGTTTTTTACTGTAACAATTTTTTTCCAATGAGAAAAATCCTCCAAACTCAGTAACTCACACATGAGACATGGTACTAACCCTAAAACAAATATCGTTTTGTTTTTCCTCATCAGGAACAAGACCAGTTCTCACAGCTTCTCATCTGAGTTTCACTAGAGAAGGCTTGGATGTTTCCTGTCTCAGGGAATTTCAGAAAGAAAGCCAGAGCAAAACAAGAGACATGTGAGGGCTGAGCCAGGATTCCTGTCATAGCACCACAAGGGGGTGACTCTGAACACACGTACGTTAAATGAAATGGTGGTAGGAAGCTCAGGGCTGGCACACTGATAGAACCATGGTACTTGTTCTTACTTTCACATTAAGCTCTTGCCACGTATTAGAGAAGAATTTCAGTATTAGCCAGATGTTACCTCTTCACTCCCACAACAGTACGTAAAAGAGGTGTACCATCGTAAGGTTCAGAGAGGCTAAGTTATTCAAAAGTCATGTCGCTCCTCGTGTAAAGCGCTCCATGGATTTATCCAATCAGCATGTACTGAGTATCTACAGCATATCAGGCTCTACTGGGAGCTGGGGGTAATCGATGACCAAGGCAAACACAGTTTCTCTGAGATGAGCTGTAAATAAAGACGCTAACGTGTGTGTCATTACGATTACTGAGTAGAGGGAACTAAAGAGGAGAGGGGAGCCAGTGTGGCCCGAGGGGGGCGATTGCAGAGGGGGGTGGGGGAGGGCCCTTCCGGTCAGTCCTTTGCTCTGGACTAACCTTAGCGGGAGCAGCGATCACGGAGACTCGAGAGCAAGGGCTGTGGCCGCCTGTCTCCAGCAGCGTTCTCCTTCAAATCTGCCTGTCACGGAGATTTTCCTGTGGCTAGAATTAAATATAGAACGAGAGTGCGGTCTTCTGGATACTGGTATGAATAATTATAAGAATAGACAAGAATCTTGGGGTGTATAAGAGGGAGTGTCTGTTTTTGGTGGAAATGATGGATTTTGATACTGGAACAGACTATTGACTTACACCTTCCTGTATGTCTGGCGCCAGATAGTTTTAGACTTTGGCATAAAGTGGAACTTTGGGGGTACGGAGGTAGGTATGGCTTAAGGAGCAGTAATAGTGGCTAATAGTGGCTCGCGCACACCATCCGAGGGGAGGCAGGAAGCCGAGCGGGTCTGGCCTGGGAGCCAGACCGCTTTACCCTGGCTCCTCTGACTCCTAGAGTGTTGTCTCTGGCTGGGTGTTCACAGCTCTCCATTCCTGCTTGAGGGAGGGAGAAGACAATGGAGTGGGGACCATGAGATCCCATGCTAGGACCAGACAGGGGTGTTAACTCTGTCACTTCCTGTCACACTTGATTTGCTGGCAGGTTAACAGCAAAGACTGTCAAGATTTATATCTCAGCTCTATTTTTCAGTTTCTTCATCTCTATGATGTAAATGATAAGTACAACACATGGCTCTTTTGTTACTGAAAGAAGAGGAGACTGGATGCAGGATAATACGATACATGTGCCACATTTTTCAGAGCCAAACGGTGCTACCACTAATAATTACACTGGGCGCAGGCATCAGCAGGAAGCACCCCGAGAAGGCTGGGCACTGTATCTAGAGGCAATGTTAGCTATCTCTACCAGGGTGCATACGACTGACTTAGAAGTTTTTTCATTTAAAATTATTATCAAAGAGGCTGGCTTATGTTTTCAGAAATGAGTATAAGGGCAAGCGGAAGGGATGTTAAATATTTATCCCATTTAAATTACATCTTAAAATACCTGGCCTCCTGGGGAAGTATGTAGTTTAACAAAAGCGCAAGTACAAATCAATATCGACAAGACATTTACAGCGCCCAAGGTCTCCAGGTATAGCTGGTGGGAAAAATTAGTCTCCATTGGTTTATGATTTACCTTAGATGGGAGGCCCACATGTTAGTCCCTAAAGTCAGACATTGCTCACATGTGAGCATCTTTATTTGCCTCACCTTTTAAAGTTTTCTTCAGTGTTGGCAAATGGATTCATTCCTGTCAGGGTTCATAAGCTCTACTTTTTGCCAAGTTATTCTGAAATGCTCTTAGATTCTAAAGAAAAATTGCACTTGCTCTGGGACTTTGCAGGGGGAGAAACCTTCAGTAAGTAATAAATAATCTATCCAGGTTTGAAAGGGAGGTGACCACCTCCAGTGTGAATCACAGACACAATTCACAAACCTCTGTGAGGAACTTAAGCTGCTTGCATTTTCTTTTTCTCTCTGAGAAAACTAATATGTCATGGCAGATAAGGCAAATAAGAAATGAATATGAACTCAAGGACCCTAACAGCATAAGAAAATGTAAAAAAATCAGAATTGTGTTGATAAGAGGGAAAATCATAGCCAACTCTAAAAATACATCTACTTTACATATCTCCCCACAAATAGACCCATGTATTTCAGCAAATGGTAAATAATGCCTAAAATGGCAGAAGCTAGAGTGGGGAAAATAAGAACCAGGTGTTGGGAAGAAGGAAAATAACAAAGAGCATACATTTTCCATCAACAATCCTCACCATAAATCGTAGCAATGCCACTGTCACGACCTGGAGCCCGCAGGGAAGAGACTGTTGTAAAAATGATAGATCAGATCCGCTACGCACCAGGTCTTGATAAAACAAAGAAAGTTGATTTCAAGGTCTGATATATATCTATAATCACAAAGAGAGCTTGATCATTGAAGGGCCAAATACATGAGGAAATGAAGAGTTCAAAATCTTGTGGCTGCTTAATATTCCAACAGAGCCAAGCATCGGATAATACAGTGGAAATTGATGGCTTGGTGGAATCCGGCTGCAGCAAAATAGAGATATACTGCAAATTTCTTCCTAAGAACAGAACCATATATATACCAAGGTCCATTTATCACATTTTTATGTATTCTTCATATCTAGAAGCAAAAGAGAACATGTTGTCTGTGCTACCTTCATAAAGTAGGGTTAATATGCTTTCTGGGCATTTGTTGTTCTCTTCAAGAAGCAAAGTCCACCACCCTTTAAGAAAAATGTTTATCTGTAAAAATGAGCTATTGCTGGTGCATTTCTTAAATGATTGCCCTAACTGCACTTCCGAGAGATTTTGTACATTTGTGTGTTTGGGGGGAGGAGGTGGAGAAATGGAGGAAGTGGGGTGATTTGGGGTGCCAGCAATGTAGAAATCTCATTGGGAGCTGCTGGACAATTGGTCGAGTGCCACAATCAGATTCTGATGCAGGGTCTCACTGAAAACCTGGTCTCTCTTCCTCCATAGACTTTCAGGGACTATTTATAAGGCAGCCAATTTTCAGGAGTGGAGATCCTGTGTAGAGGTTTCTGAATGTCTTAATTATGAGGACTTTTAGATAACTGTTTATCTGGCATGGAATCTTTTCCCTGATGTAGCTATGACATTGAGTATGTGAAAGAAGCAGGATTATGCCTCCTTGGCCTTCTATTTTCTTAGCTGGCTTTGTTTGTGAGTTGTTGGTTGACAGCTAGTAGCTTAGCATAGCTACGTAGCTACTCTAGGAAGTTTTGGCCAGTGACTTCTCTCTCAATGTCTGCATGACACCTTGATCTGGCTCCAGAACAGTGTTTCTCTAAGTGAGATCCTTAGACCAGCAGCATCAAACCTCCCTGGTGAAACCTGTTTGAAATGCAGATTCTCAGGTTCCATCTAGACTTACTGAATCAGAAACTCTGAAGACTGGGCAGCTCAGCAAGCTTTGTTTGTTTGCGGTGTTGGAGATTGGAGTGCAAGGTCTTCATACTGAGCTATATTCCCAGGCTTTTTCTATTATGAGACAAGATCTCACTGTCAATAAGTTGCCCAAGCTAGGATTGAATTTACGATCCTCCTGTTTCAGTCGCCAAAGAGCTGGGATTGTAAGAATGTGCTATCATGCTTAGCTTGCAAGCTGTGTTTTAACACGCTCTCATGCATGCTAAAGTTTGATGACACTGATCTAGCCCAGGTGGAGTAAGAATTATTTAGGACTTCTAGGAGATTCCTAAGTGAGGCTTGTCATGTTTATTGTGTACGATCACACTTGAATTTAGGGATGATCATCTCTTGAGAGTAAAAAAGAATCAGACCCAGAATTTAAGAAACTTGCTTAAGGTCACGCAAACAGTGGAGAAGGAAACTCAGGATTATGAAGCCAAATCCTTCTGCTCCAAAATATATTCTCTCTAGTGTATGATCGTGAGTAGCCGTGTCTCTGAGTGTGACTCCCAGCTGATATAGTAAGGAGCCCAACTAGTTTCTTAATGTCTTTAGAACGAATGACCCTTTCCTAAAAAATAGATTTCCAGCTCTGTTATAGCCTTCTGTTTCTTGGGCTGTGCAGTATGCAGGATTTAATTTCATCTGAGTCTATCTCTTTTGTAATCTATGTGGGAGTGTTGGATCTGTAAATATTCATTAGGGTTCTTAATGAAGGTCAAGGCAGGCAGATCAGGAGAAGGAGCAGATGTAGAACAGTAGGGGGAACTTACATCATGAGTCAGGAGGTCTCGGTTCAACTCACTGTACTTTAGGGGCTCTGTGACTAAGCCATCTAATTCCCTTGAAGCTCAGTATTTTTCCGTCCGTAAAATGAAAATGTTTTTATGAGGTTATGGTGATGACAAGATGAGAGAGTGGAGGAAAATGTCCTGAAACTCCAGAACAGCCTCTCAAGTTAGCGGCTTACTATGGATAGTATAATGGGGAGCAGGGGTTGCAGGCAGTTATTCTCCATCTTCGGAGTCAAGATTTCTGCTCTGATTTGTTTCTGCCAGAGCAATCAGGAGTTTCATGGGACAGTCAGTTAAGTGCACCTTTGGTGGATAAATTAATTGTATTCAGGTACAGTGCCACCTGTCATAAATAATGATGGTGACATTGGGATAGGGTTGGAATCACGTGTGATTAGGGGAGACAGGAGCTGCAAGAAGCTACTTGTAATAGCCTCAGGTGGGCAGGTAACCCATGTCTGGTGGGGAGCATCCAACTCCAGAAAGTGGCTGATGGTGCTGAATGGCATTCACAGTAGAAAACGAGAGTGATAGTCTTGGGGATCTAAAGTGCTGACAGCGAGGTGACATTGAGGCATAGCAACCTGCAGAGGAGACTCCATACTGGGATAATTCTACATTTTTTTCATGCAGGCAAGCCATTATTTTCTGAATTTGAAATCATCTTTTTAAATACATAGAGTCTGCCAAAAAATGTATACATACTTCAACAGTTTGCTGTACTAATAAATGTCTGGAAGCTAATGGCCACCACTTTGAGCATCTTTTATAATTGTAGAGGCCAAACGTAACTTGTATTACTCTCATGATGCCTGAATAAATTTAGTATTAAAATATTTATGTAAGTTTTTCTTTTCCTGATGTATACATTTTTGGTGGACTCTGTATTTACCTGAATTTTCACTAAATGATAGATAATATGTAAAGTATTGAGATAAGAATGACACGTGTACTATACTGTTTACCCTCTAGAACTACAGTGGCATTTTTGTGTTATAGAGCAAGTATCCCTTGTCTGAAAAGATTGGGATCAGAAGAATTTTAGAGTTTGAAACATTTGCATATAAGTAATGAGGAATGTTGGGGATGGGGCCCAAGTCTAAACAAAAAAATTAATTTTTTCATGCAGCCTGAAGTTACTTTTATACGATATTTTAAGCAACTGTGGAATTTTCTGCCTGTGACAACATGTCAATGCTCAGAGGGTTTTGGATTTTGGAGAATTTGAGTTCTCAATTTTAGATGAGAGATTCTCAATCTAGATTATTCTATTTTTGCAGAGGAAGAACTGAGGCCTCAGATGACTAATAATTGGCCAAGTCAGGAAGTGGCAGAGCTGGGATTGGAAACTGGGTTATCTAAGCTTTGCTCCTTTCCCCTTAACCTCAGCTGTGCTGTGCACCCTCCCAAGCGGCCCTAGAATCAGGCCCTGGCACAGCTCTGAGTGTAGTTCTTGTTTTCTAAAGCTTCTCGGGATCTCATCAGCAGGGCTTCACAGTGGCTTGGAGGCTGCAAAAGCAGTCTGCTTGACCAGCTCTCTCAACCCACTATCCATTCTCTTAAATCTGTGCTTCATCTCTTGTGAATTTCTTTTCACCCTTCAAATGTACTGTGGCCTCTTGTGACCCTGGCTAGGTGCTTTTCCTAAGTATTACCTAAAATCTACCTACTTACCTAAAGACGTAAACTGCATGTCCCCAACTTAGACCAAGAGAACCAGAATCTGGGAGCAAGTTCCTGGAATTTGCATTGTATAACACATCCCCAGTGAATATGAGAGTTTGAGAGCCCCTGATCTGCCTTTGTACATGCTGTGTTCTCTTCTGAGGACATTTCTTACTTCACATCTCCCTGCCTTTTCTACTGTATGAACACATTTAGGTGCTATCTTATATGTTACCTCTTTTGTGAAATTTTCTCCATCCCCACAGAGTTAGAAGTCCCCACTTTTGTCCTTCCTAACATTTGGTTTCTCCGTGTTACAATCCTTATCATTTTGTGTTGTGCTTAAAGTGTGTCCTTCTTTCCATCTTGAATTTGCTGAGAGCAAGGACTATGTGTTCTTTCGAGGGTCTGGCTCTGTGCCTGGTACTGAATAGTGCCCATGAAATGCTTGCATGTAGGCAGATGAAGATAATATAGGCTTATTCTTATCTTGGGTGGTGGGCAAAGATGGTTACAAAGACAAAGACAGGGTTCTGTCTCTTCCTTGCTTTAGGGCCTGTGCCTGGGCTGCGTTCTCAGGGGTAAGGCTAGCCCTTGCTTACTAATACCAAAGGAAAGGAGGGAAAATCAGGCTCATCTAGCTAATAGTATAGCACTTCTCAAATTTTTTGTCACTTGGATCTGAGATGGTTCTTAGACATACAAGTAGTGCTTATTTTTACAATCAGTTTTCAAATGCTGGGAGGGGAAGAATTATACTTGTCACTGCTTCGGCTTCTTTGTGTTGGGCTCACAGTAGTAAAGCTTTGAGATTTGCCTGTGGGAAGCCTTGGCAGTTAACAAGTTAGAGGGGAAGGTTACATCAAATGTGTAAATACTATCAAGTTATTTTTGTGCATACAATTGTTCTGGAAGGAGGGGAAGTTTCCTCAATCAAATTTTAGAGAGAAGATCAGAAGTGTTATTGTCCTTCTGGTGTTCATGCCTCAAAGCCTTTTAAGAAAGATCTGAGCTTTAACCAAGGCTGCACAGTTGTGTGGAGCTGGAAGGGAGCACTGACGTGAGAGTCCTTAATGGACTATGAGCTTGTTAAACCTTGTGGCTTTGATTCTTCAGCAGCTCACCCTTTTCACTGGGGCTAGGAGAGCCAGCAGCTGAAATGGAGTCTGGATTGGGGAAAGGTCAACTAGTTTTTAAAAAAGAACCTTACTCTTAATTTTTATTTGGTCACTTCATTTCTGGAACCTTCTCTCTTATTGTTATATTTGCTACATTAAAAATTCTCCTTCAGCAATTCAGATGGGAAAAAAGTATAAGGCTTGGATTTGTTAAAAGTGTTTTTGCTTATTTGGAAGCACTAACGAAAGAGGGTATTAAAGATTATTTGTTGTTTCAGGCAAGTTCAGCAATAAATGTATGTGGTACCAGTGAAGACTGGCGCCTTCTCATTCCTGGATAATTTGTTTCTGCCCTTGTTTGCCCAAATATGTTTTAAGAGTTTCTAGAGTGGTTGTTTCTATTTAAGGCACATCATCTGTGGAATTCTGAAATACAAATCAGTTCTTTGAAATTTTTGATAAAGCGCACTTCATAATAACAGGAGAGTTTCACGTGCCTTCGCAGCCACTTGGCCATCTGTAAATAGATGAAGTTCAGTGAGGAAAACAGCAAGGGAAACTGTTTTTTACCATTTCCATTTTGTTCATTCACATCATCCGATTTCAAGATGACAAATATGGAAAGAGTGTGAGAACACTTTCTGTTTTGAAAAATGTATCATGTTTTGAAACTTGGATCTAAGTTCAAACACTTAATTTAAAGGAGCCTTAGATTCAAATGTGAGTTATTTTATTATCTTTGTGATTTTCCAGAATTTATGTTGGGATAAAGCAAATTCAAGGCTATATTTGAACAACACTGGAGCACATTCTTCTCTTTGATTTACTTGTTCTCCAAGTAGAGTCTCTCATGTTCTGTACTTGAGACTGTGGGTGCCCATCCTGAGTGGACATGCGTATGAAAGTCTCAAATTATTAATGTATCCCTGTGCCTTCTCTTGATTGTATGTTTGATCACTGGGTTGCATTTAAACCACCTGAAGTGGAAGTGATTCTGATTTACAGCTCAAAATGTGCCTGACTAAGCCAATTGGTGAACATTTCATTATTTCAGTTTTATGGGTCATGTCTGAAGGGGTTTGGTTCAGAAAATAGACCTCTGATCAAAAGAAGAAAGCCTATTCTCATTAGGCAGCAGGTATCAAGTCAGCGAATCATGGTGTGTACAGCCTCAAGACATCAGTTAAACCCCTTGGTGCAGTTGTGGCAAAATCAACCCACCTCACTGGCATGCACACACCTAAGTATGTCCAGCTAGCATTTCTAGACAGACAGCCAGACCTGTATCACAGGTCAGCACAGTCCTCAAGAGGAAGGGGGCACCGTGGAGCTGTGACTCAGGTCCCATGTCCTTTCCTCCGCTTTTCTTTTTCACTTGTCTTTCCCCAATGCCCATAGCAACACAGATTGCAAAGGAAGAGAGAGGAGGCTGGAAAACGTGAGTACACGTGAGTCCGTGTGTATGTCTTTGCCTCCTGCCAGGCTCGCAGAGCTTTATTCCACCCCTGGCACAACGCAGCCTCTGTAGAAAAGATATAATTATGCAGCGTACGCGAAAGCCATCAAGCTTAGATTAATGCTGGAGACCGAAGCTGTGTGGGGTTAAGTAGTCCACGGTGATGCATCCATCTCTGTACTCCTTTAAAAATAACGTGTTTTTTTGCTGGTGAAGGGAGCCTTTCAGACTTGAGATCATGCTGCCATAGTGCCACATAGGCTATAATGAAGGTTCCAAATTAACTTTTCACGACTCTTGAGTTAATGTCTTTCTTTTTCTTTTTCTCCAACCAACCTCCCTCCTCCCAGGCACGCCCCTCTCCACTCCAGCACACAGAAGTTGCCTACCCCAGTGACCATCCTGGGAGCTTGGTCATTCTTCCAAACACTGTTTTGAGATTTCCTGTTTTAAAACACTAGTACATTGCATACATTTTAAGTATTAATGGTTGCAGTGATTTGAATTTCCATTCTCAAATAGCTCACATAAGATGCCTGAAGAGGGGCTGGGGATATAGCTCAGTGGAATAAGCGCCTGCCTAGCAAGCGCAGGGTCCTGAGTTCAATCCCCAGTACCGCAAAAAAAAAAAAAAAAAAAAAAAAGATGCCTGAAGAAACATAGAACTATTGTCACTTTTTAACAAACATGGAAACTATTTTCTCTCGTTGAATGGGATGTGTTTTAGGATGACCATCATTTTTCTTAGGCCTTTGCAAATTCATAGAGTCATAATTTTATAATTTTATTTTATTTTTATTTTTATTTTTTTTATTTTTTTTTATTTTTTTATTTTAGAAACATAAAAGTACAAAAACATATTGACAAACAGACACCCATTATCATAGAAAATAGTACAATCACAACTAATCTATAGACAAGGTGATATGGTCTCAACAGTAGTTGTTGCTTTATCCATTGATATCTTCGAATTGTAGATGTATGGACCCATATACAG
>PVLD010023471.1:0-27323 GCA_004027595.1 Dinomys branickii | reverse complement strand
CAATCGTTTCATAACTTGCAGGTATGTGATTTCCTGGTTCCCCTGTATCCTCACATTCAAAACTTGTTCTGGGTGGGGTTGAGTTTTGAGACTGCGTTTTGTTCCTCTGTTTTCCCATTTTTGGGTATCAGATTCAAAATGTGGAGCTATAAATTCCACAGACAGTTCAGCAGGCAAAGGTCTGCTGCAGAGGCTGCTCTAATGGTTACTTCTCTTTGGGAGAATGTCCCTTAAGCTGTCTACTGAGATTTCCGCTTCTACTCCCTACCCCAAGACCTGGCCGGGGCAAATAAACAGCTCGCCACCCCAGGATTCTTGCAGATAGGCCACTCAGGTTTTCCTCCCTGGGTGGAGCTCCTTCCCCCCTCACAAAACCCGTTGCGGCGCCTAAGTAGGTCTTCCCACCTGGGAGATCCCGCAGTCCTTGAAGCTACTTTGATGTCTCTCGCTGGGCTGAGCTTCTTCCTGATTCAGGAAAAACCGGTTAGAGCGCGCACTTAACTCACCCTGTGATCGTGCAGACAGGAGTGCCGTTCAGATGTTTTTCCCTGGATGGAGATTGTCCCCGACTCAGAAATCCCGCCGGCCGGTCGCTGTTGTTCCAGTTCGCGCAGCGCTGGCTGCGGGGTGGGGTTCTGAGCGGGATCCCGGAGCGCTGCCCGGTTTGGTGCAGTTTGTCCCAGTAGCGCGTTCTCTGTCGGGTTCAGGAGCTGAAGCCGTTCTTTCCTCCACACTCGCTCTCTCGGCTGGTCGTCTTCTTCCCGGAAGTCCTTATTTCTGTGTTCATATTGTTATATTTCATTGTTTGGGTGGTAATCCTCTGGGAGGTTCTCTCTCTGCTGCCTACCCAGTCGCCATCTTCCCGGAAGTGGTTCACTATGTATGACTTTTCTGACTTAGTATGTTTTTCAAGGTTCAGTCATATTCAAGCATGCATGTATGTTTATTTTTTATGGCTGAATAATATTCTATTGTATGAATATACCATTATTTGTTTTTGATCCATATACAGCTTCTTTAATAAATGGTGCTGGGAAAACTGGATACCTGTATGTAGAAGATTGAAACTAGATCTGTCTCACTCTGTATAAAAATCTATTCAAAATGGATCTAAGATCTGAAACTTTGAAACAGCTAGAAGGAGACATAGTAGAACACATGAAGTCATAGGGACAGGCAAAGAGTTGCTTCTACTTTTTGGCTACTATGAATAATGTTGTTTTGAACATTCGTGTACAGGTTTTCAGTTTTTCTAAGAACATTTTAAATATATGAATAGTATTTATACTAGGAATAGTGAGAGAAGTACAAACTAAGTCAGTGGACAAAGTTAAATAAGTATTAAAGTAGAAACACTGAATCTGCTGGAAGAGAAAGTAGGTCGAAATCTTGAAGACATAGGGGTGGGCACAGCCTTCATGAACAAAACCCACACTGCACGGAAACACTTTGAGGAATAAACAACTGGGATCTCATCCTATCAAAAAGCTTTTGTACTTCAAAAGAAATCACCAATAGAGTGAAAAGACAACCCACAGAGTGGCAAAACATTTTAGCTCACTGTCCCTCAGAGAAAGGACTTATATCTAGAACATATAAAGAATTGAAAAAACTCAGACCCCCTAAATTCAAAAATCCAATCCAAAAATGAGCATCTGAGATGAATACACACTTCTTAGATGAAGAAATACAGATGGCAAATTAATACATGAAAACATGTTCAACATCATTGGTCATTTGAGGGATGCAAGTTAAAACAACACTGAGATTTCATCTCATGGCTATCATCAAGAAATCAACCAACAACAAATACTGGAGGGGCTATGGGGAAAAAAGAACTCTTCACCATGTTGGTGGCAATATGGACTGGTGCAACCACTTTGGAAATCAGTCTGGAGATTCCTCAGAACATGAGGATTGGAGGTCCTACCATTCCCCTTCTGGGTATTTTCCCAGAAGAATGAAAAACATCATACCACAGCAATATATATATACACCCATGCTCATAGCAGCACAATTTGTCATTGCAAAATTTTGGAAACAACCCGAATGCCCATCACCTGAGGAATAGATAAGAAAAATGTATTTTTATACAATGGAATATTACTCAGCTATAAAGAAAAATCAACTCAAGGCTTTTACAGGTAAATGGATGCAACTAGAGACCATACTCATAAGTGAAGTGAATCAGACTGGCATGTATAAACATCATATTGTCTCCCTAGTGGAATAACCTGAAAGAGGAAGTAAAACTGAAAGGTACAATAGATATGGTAAAAGGGAAAGAAACTGCTTAATAGGAAAGAACAACTGGGATGAGGGAAAGAAGAAAAGAAAAAGGAAGGGAAATATGTACACACACACACACACACAATAGCTAAGATGATTGCACTATTAATTTATTGAAAGGAACAGTTAATGTTTGTTTATTCAATCTTGCATATCTAGATCTGGTAATCCGAGCAGCTACTTTGAAGATAATACTAAGTAATACAGTTGATTTCCTATCATCTTGCTTTGAAATTCTGTATCATTTTTGTAGTCTTTATGTTGTTTTGTTTTTGTTTGTCTTTGTTTTTGCTCTTTTTAAAATAAAAAAGAATGATATTGAATGATTAAAAGTGTTCATAATAAATTTTTCTATGCATTTTACCTCCCTTGATTTTGAGTTCTAAAGAAAAGTATTTTATGTCTTTCTCCCCTCTCCCTGTCCCAGGGACTGAACCCAGAGGCAGTTTACCACTGAGCTCTAAAGCTGTATTTCTAAGCAAGCGCAGGGTCCTGAGTTCGATCTCCAGTACCGTCAAAAAAAAAAAAAAAGCTGTATTTCTAGCTTTTCTTTTTTGAATTCTGAGATCGGGTCTCCATTCCCCAGGCAGGACTTCAATATGCACTTATCTTCCTGCCTCAGTCTCCCTCAGTGCTGGAATTACTGGAGTGTGCCACTGCGCTTGGTTCTCTGTCTTACAGTTCCTGGGTGAGATATGTGCACTACAGTGCATTTTCTCCCACCCAAAGTTTGGTTACAATTTCAAGTGTTAAAAAGTTGCAAAACCAAAAATTGTACTCTTTAGCTAGATCCATCTGTTAATATTTTACCTCATTTGCTTCCTGTCTATTCATCGATCCATAGACACAGATATGTGGTAGCATAAGTTTAAAATTTCTCTTTTTCTTTTCTTTTTGCTTTTTTGTTTTTTTGAGACAGAGTCTCACTATGTACCCCAAGCTGGCCTCAAACTCACAGTGATCCTCTTGCCTCATCCTCCCCAGTGCTGGGATTACAGACATGCACCGCCACACCCAGTTCAAAAATTTCTCCTTTGCTGCTTTGAATAATTTTTGTGAGAAAAAAGGAACATACTTAAGGGTCTTAAGAGCAACTAAATTAAAATGTTTAATTTATTTGAATAAGATTGCCACAATTTAAACTTGCCATTGATTTTATTTTATTTTATTTTTGAACCATCACTGGATGCTATATTGCATAGTGTAGTCTTTGCATTTGTTAACACAAAAACACTAAAGGAAACAGCAAATTACAGAGAAAATAGCAGGGGGTTACCACTGGATGTTGCATTACACAATGTTATCTTGGCTGCTTCTAAATATGCTGTATAATACGTAGGTGTACACAAATTGCTATGGCAGGAGGTGGAGAAGCACCTTTTGGCAAGCCCTCACAGCCGTTGAGTGTCCAGTCGGGTAGGCGGGGTTACACAGTGAACCACCAGACTCTGTCAGCGTGTCTGTGTCTGTAGGCTCAGGCGAATCTTCAGGGCCATCCTGGGGGCTGGGCAAAGCGCCTTTGCCATTGATTTTAGCTGTGCATGTTTTTTAAGATATCTACAAATTTGTTCATTATTATATGCAGTAACATATGTAATGGGAGAAATGTGCGAGGAAAATTGACCTTTAAATCGATTTCAATTAGGCTTAAAGTATTATTTATATAAATATTAAAAGTATTAATATTTTTAAAGTATTATGAAGTATTTATATAGTATAGTATATAAAGTATTTATATAGTATAGTATATAAAGTATTATAAAGTATTTATATATTTTTGTCTGGTGTGATAAAGAGGTTAGTCGGTGAGTTTCTGCATTATCCATCAGTCTAGAGTGTAAGACTCAATTAAATGAAAATTAGGATTGATAGCAAGATATATAGCATGTCAGGAATTACTAAGTGACTCACCCATAGATTATTAATACTTGAACTGACTTGAGTTTACATGAGATGTGGCCATGTATTTTGTAGCAAAAAAAAATCCTGCATTAATTCTATTAATTTTTAGTCATTCAGGTCTTTGAAGCTCACTTCTTAGCACCATCACAGAATCAAGTCTCTAAATCTAAATAGTCCATGTTTTAAGAAAAGGAATTTTACTATCTTATGGATTTTATCAGTTGGTAAAGCTTTCAAAGTGAAAAACAAAATGTAGCTGGGAGGGGTGGTGCACGCTTGTAATCCCAGCACTTGGGAGGCTGAGGCAGGAGGATTGCTCCAAGTTTAAGATCAGCCTGAACTACATAGACCTTAAAAAAGAAAAAAACCCCCAAAAAAAACAGATTTCGAACTTTGACTTTAAATTGATCCAGCCCTCAAAAGGAACTTAACTATTTGTGAAAGTCTTCCTTTTACATATATTTCTTACTTTCAAATAAATGTTTAATAAGCAAAACAGCACATTTTTATTGTGCAGTGACACTAAAGGGAGAATATTTTGTAGCCGTGGAGTCTTTTCTTTTGTGCTTTTTTCTTTTTCCAAGGCACAGTGCTTGGTGGAGAGATGTCTGAAGGTAGGATGATCAGAAACAGAGGTTGGCCCACTATTTGCTCATTTCTGTATGTGTTAAATCTTCTGCCATGCATATAGGGGACATGTGTTAATTGATTAATGGACCAAAGTATTGATTTTATGTTTTCATATTGCTAACAGGGGAGATTAAGCTCCCAGACACAAATAGTTCCATAAGTCTCTGCAGACAGACACATAGTTAAAGTCACCACATAGTTCACTGAGGTCAGGGTTTCATGCTATGGTTACAAGACTCCCTGTTTGTTATTTAAAGGCAATTTGGAGCTATTGTGTATGTACCACTGAGTGGGAGTCAGCTGAACTCAGTTCTTCTGCTCCGTGATAGTGGATCCAGTGATGAAGCTTATTTTAAGGAACCTTGAAAAACTATTCAAATTTTAGCAGGTACCGATTAAATATATTGTGAAACACTAAAATAGTCAAAATACTGTGCTACCATTCTCATTGCATGTCAGAGATGATTATGATGCAAAAATCAATTTACCAACCAGAATTACAGAGTAATTCTTTTTCTTTTACAAGGTGAATACTCTCCAATAAACACCCAATACACCATGTGTGTATGTATTTTGTTTAAAAGTCGTACTTATATTTTTTGCCTAGGACGTACAAGCTAATTTCAGTATATTCGGTAGCTAATTATAGGGGTTGCTGAGATGTAAAGTGAGAGCCTTGTGTTCTTTGCTTCTTGGGAATTTTATTTATACTATATTTGCCATATGTTTTTACTGGTAGTATTGAGTATTTTCAGAATTATTATAATGGATCTCTTTGTATGGGATAGCAATGAGTATTTGACTACAGGTGGTTTTCATTCTTTTGGTGTGAAGCATGTGGGTTGACAGCCTTTGAAACTTCAATGCTGTGTAATATGCAGGTGCTTTTATTGTTTATAGATATGCCTAATCCTTGTTTGAAATGTGTACCATCTGTAAACCTTCCCAAATTCCATAGATTAATTAGCCTTTAAAGTAAGACTAGCCTTTTATCTAACTTTTAGTGTAAACTCTTCCATCTGGGAACCTTCTCTTTTATGTGCTTGTTCAGTGTTCTGTGTGCTTCAGCAATCCAGTATTAATTATGGACTCTGGCATTCTCTGAAACAATGAAGATTAAAAAAAAAAAAATAACATCAGACTGAACAAAGTGGTATTGTCCAGAGAGTAGTTTGAAATTGAGGAAGAATCAGTCCGTCAAGGATTTGTCACTGCTGCACATGGATGCACAGGTGTACATTACTGAACAATGGATAGTTATTATGCAGGGAAATTTTATAGATGGTAGCTATTTAATGTAGGCATTCATGTGAAGTTTTGGTTAAAAAAGAAAACCCAGCCAGGTGTAGCAGTGTGCACCTGTAATCTAGCACTCCGTGAGGCTAGGGCAAGAAGATTGCAAGTATGAGTCCAGCCAGGGCCATTTAGCAAGACCTTGTCTCAAAATAAAAAATTAAACTAGCTGAGTGCAGAGGCCTTGATTTCAATCTCCTAGTCCTCCCCAAAGAAAAGAAAAAGACAAAAGACCTGTACTTTTTGTGACATCTTACATAGCATTTCTTTTCATTTTGGGTTGTGATTGAAATGTTGTTGACAGTATTTGGGGCTGAGAGGTTGCTTGAGTGGTGTTGGCATGCCTCTTTCTAGAAATGTAGCATTTGGATAGGGAGTATGTTGTTATTTTAAAAGAAGCTGATACGAAATTATTTAACTTTCTTTACTTATTGGTTATGAGCTATCCTACAGTAAATGTATATTTTTAAAAATTCCATTATAAAATATATAGAGGTCATTAACTCAGCCATCCAGGTATTTAATCAATTTTATATTATTTGGTGCTTTTTATGGACTTTACCTTGTCCTTGCAGTGGAATATTAAGACAAAAAATTGGGGGAAGGAGTTATTTTAGAAATGGTAGGTAAGATGAGATGAGAACAATTTGACCAGTTAGGAGTCTATTGCAGTGGTCCATCGATAATGAGCGCCCATATTAGGAGGGTGACAGTCCACATAGAGAAAAAGGAATAATTGAGACATTTTCATTGAAGGAGACTTGATCATTAGCATATACTCACACACATTCAGTGAGGGAACAAGGGATTGAGAAAGGGAGGAATGAAGGAAGGAAATACAAGGAAAAACAATAATAATCACTTTTTTATATCCTCAGAGATATTTAGTATTGGTAGAAGATACATAGATTAAAAAAAAAGGTGGATGGCGATGTGTTCAGTTTAGACATACTAAATTTGAAGTGATAACTATTTATAAGTAGAGGTGTGCTACAGAGGTTATGGGATGTATAGTTCTGGAACATAATGTAGGGCCAGAGATGCTGATTCAAGGTGTATGCATAGTCAGTCTTTTATATCTGAGGGTTTTGCGTTGGATTTAGCAACCAAATAGAAAGTATGTGGAAAACTCATCTGTACTATACATTTATAGGGTTTTCCCCTTGATATTCCCTAAACAACTCAGTAGAACAAATATTTACATAGCATTTACATTGTATTAGATAGTGTAAGTAATCTGGAGTTGACTTAGTGTAAATGGGAAGATGTGAGTAAATGATCTACAAATCCTAAGAAGCCATTTTACAGACAGACCTGCTCACCTGCAGATCTTAGTGTCTGTGGCGAGTCCTAGAGCTATTTCCTGTAAGTACTAAGGGATGGCTTTGTATACAGATGTTCTTAGAGGCACATTCTGGAAGTTTCCAAGGGGGAAACTGGAAGATAAATAATTAAGATTCAGAAAACACTAGAAGAAATAATTTCATGGTTAGGTTGATTTTAATGCATTTATTTAGCAATATATTTTAAAACCTGTTTTGATGTAATCAGTATCCTATTTGTTTAAAAATACTTGTGAAAGTCAGTATATTCTAATCTCCTTTGATTCTAAAGCCAGAATATTCTGTTTTATTGCAACTTTTTGTAGATCGCTGTGCTGAGAAGACAGCAGCGTATGATAAAAAATCGAGAGTCTGCTTGTCAGTCGCGCAAGAAGAAGAAAGAATACATGCTAGGGCTGGAGGCAAGGCTGAAGGCTGCTCTTTCAGAGAACGAGCAGCTGAAGAAAGAGAATGGATCCCTGAAGCGGCAGCTGGACGAAGTTGTATCAGAGGTGAGTGGTAGTGACAGAGGGCTGAGATGGTTGAAGATTTTCTTTCTGCTCAATCGATGTTTGTACATCTTAAATTGCGTACAACAACAGTGCTAGGAAAATGAGGGTATCGTAAGTCCCAAAACATTTGTCATAACAGTGAAAAAGTTTGGAAGGACCTTTTGAGTTGCATCTGCCAATCTCCAAACAGGAGACATCTTTTCTTGGGTTTCTCGTAACTCTACCTTAGCACCCTCTTTTCTTACTGAGTCGCAGTAAGGTGCCTGAATAATAATCAGGTCTTTCCGATTGTGACAGTAATGCAAAAGGAAAATACATCTTTTATACCTGTACACTGTTGCATTTTTTGTGTTCTATTGCCAATGCTAATCCTGAGGAGATTAATCTCAATTCTGCTCATGAACTCTTACCATTTCCACTGCAGTGCAGTACTGAACCAAATGGATGCCAATGAAATGGGCATCTTGGCCTGTTTGGTCTCGCTCCTAGCACAGGGGCATATTCCACTGGGTTGCTGAAAATAGTGACTTGAAAGACAGTGAAATAAGTCAGACACATACGCTTACATATGCATAGTTTCTTTTATGAGAGAGACCCAAAATATAGAAAAAGAGCAAAGCAGAAGATAATAGAAGTGGGGAAATAAATCTTTCTCAAATGGGAAGGGGATCAAGAGGTGAAGGGAAGAGGGAGGCAGGGGAAAAGGGGAAGAAAAAGAATTAAGACTGCGTTGTGTACAGGTATCAACTTTCCATGAGGAACATAAACATTATGTACTACAAACACATGCTAATAAAAAGATACATAAAGTGAAAAAAAAGATGGAGACAAACTATAAGGGGTGATCAAAATAATGTTTAAATTAAAAACATTTATTACAAGGCCAGGCATGGTGGTACATACCTGTAATTCCAGTACTCAGGAGGCTGAGGCAGGAAGATCGCTGCAAGTTTGAGGCCAGCCTGGGCTATAGAGTGAGTTCAAGGCCAGCCTGAACTGCATAGCAAAACCTTATCTCAAAAAGACAAAATAAGCATTTATTAAAGACAACTTGCTATTAATTCCCTTCAAAATACTTACCTTCACTTCCAATGTGCATATCCCATCATTCTTTCTGCTTTCTGAAAGTCCTGTTTCATGAATAGCTTTACAAAGTATGATAGAAAAATATAGTGACTACTACTGCTGCTAAGTACTATCCAGCAGAAAGGTAGGTTTACAAAAAATACATGGTGTGTCCCCATCCACCTTACTCATTGCATGTGACACTGCATGACTTTGGGCTCTTCCCCAAAGTCAAATGACTATAAAAAGTAAACATTTTTAATTGAAACAGGACATTGAGGTAGTTCAGCAGTGTAACAAAAGGCACTCAGGAAAGAGGACTTCAGAACTGCTTCAGAAAGTGGCAGGGAGGGTGGGACAAGGGTTTTGAAATGAGCAGGCCCATTTTGAGGGCGATTAATGGCAATGTGTCTTTTACTGTAATAATTTTTTTTTAAACACATGCTGTAGTTTTCAAATATACCTTGTGTCTCAAAATTCTTTAGCAATCCATAAAAATATAGAACTGTTAAATTGTCTGCAGTATGCATATTTTTTTGTCTTTTTGAGACAGAGTTTTGCTACGCAGTTTAGGCTGGCTTTGAACTCACTTTGTAACCCAGGCTGGCCTTGAACTTAGGGCAGTCCTCCTGCCTCAGCCTCCTGAGTACTGGGATTTCAAGTGTGCACCACCACACCCAGCTGCGGTATATTTTTTTCTTCTACTTTTTTTCCTTGTGGTTCTTTTGCTGGAATGAAAACTTGGCTCAACTCTAGTCTTTTGAAAAGTAGTACTTTTTCACCTTTCAGTTTTGTTTTTGTTTTAAAGTAAAGGTATTTAACTGTTAAAGAGGACAATTCTTATCTTAGATGTTGGTTTTCGTGAGATTGATATGTAGTTTAATCATATTTCATATGGTCATTTCCTTTAGAACCAGAGGCTTAAAGTGCCCAGTCCGAAGCGAAGAGCCATCTGTGTGATGATAGTCTTGGCATTAATAACCCTGAACTATGGCCCTCTGAGGTAAGTGTATGGCTCTTTGTTTTGATACTGATGCTAAACATTTAATACTCATTATTTGTTATTCTTCAGCTCTGGTCGTAAACTAGAGGAAAACTGATTTGTTTTGAACAGCATCAGCATCTTAGATATGTAAAGAATAATTGGACAGGCCATACATTTTAAAGATTTCTTGATCCAGCTAGAGAGAGACACTGTTATATGTCCCTTTATGTTGTTTACATAAAGGCAGCCATGCTGCAATGTGATTAGTATGATAATAGCAATATGGACAAGCTACTGAAAGTATAAGCCAGTGTATGAGTTCTTTAGTATAATAGTTCATGTTATATTGATGGGTCCACAATGTATTTTTTTGCTGAATAAATGATAAAAAAAATTCCCACTGAGGAATCTGAACCTTGAAATACATAATGTGTGTGTGTGTGTGTGTGTGTGTGTGTGTGTGTGTGTGTGTGTGTGTATTGAACCCAGGGCTTTTTTTGAATTTTGAGACATTGTCTCATTTAATTGCCCAGGCTGGGCTCACACTTGCAACCCTACCTTCGCCCCCCAGTGTTCAGATTACAGGTATGTGCCACCACATCCAGCATGTGATACCAGTTTTCCAGGTGGAAAGTCATGTCAAGCAGACGGAACAGCATGTTTAAAGTTGCCCTTATGAAATAGCAAAGACATTTTCAGAAAAAATAAACACATGAGGAATGTGTGAAGCTAAATGTATGATCAGAAGTATTTGTGGGAATAGAGTGAAAGGCCGAGCTGCTGTTTATACAGTGAGATATCCCTGTGCTTCTGGGCTGGGGGCAAAATAATTAGCTCTTTTCCCTGACTTTCCTCTCTAGGAAAACAGAGGTATGGTTTTTAGCTATTATATTTAAATACCAGTTTTTAAAGGTGACCATTAATAATTCTACCCTGAAGATTATCATACAAGGAACTACTTTTTGTTTTTCATATATCTTTACCTTTTTGTTTATTTTTAATTACCAGAGTAACAGGTAAAAGTAGAATAATAATTACTAAGATTGGAAAGGGTGACGGAGCAGAGTAGAAAAAGTGGGATTAGATTTGATCAGTGCATATGATGTTTGCACGTATGGAAATATCACCAAGAAATTTCAGAGAGTATAGAACTATGTAGAGTAAAACATAAAAGACTTACAGACCACCTTCTTCTTAGCCACCTCTCCTGTTTTTTTTTTTTGAGACAGGGTCTCACTATGCAGTTCAGGCTGGAATTCACTGTGTAGCCCAGGCTCACCTCAAACTTGTCACGATCCTCCTTCAGCCTCCTGATTTCTGGGATTATAGATGTGTACCACCACACCCATTGTCTTCTATTCTTTGTAAATAGTTTTTCCAGATTTTTAAACATACTATTTTACTAATTTAGTCAGAATGTATTTATTGAATATTTACTGAGTATTAAATGCAGTGTAAGATCAATAATATTATGGTTAGCAGAACTTAGTCCCTACTCTAGTGGAATTTATAATCTAGTACAAGTGAAACGGATATTATCAAAATAATTATACAAATGAATGTAGAATTACAACGATGTAGGTTCCATGAGACCATATAATAGGCCTAGTTGACCTAGTTAGGGAAGATAAAGCATGCTTTCTGTGAACAAGGGGTGATTACATTAATCTTACAAAAAGATTAAGAGTTATTTAGCACTTGGGAGGCTAGAGCAGAGAATTGCTGTGAGTTTGAGACCAGCCTGGGCTACAAATTCAAGGCCAACGTGCACTGCATAGTGAAACCCTGTCCCAAAAAGACAAAACAAAGAAAAAGAAAAAAAAAAAGAACATTTATCTATTTCCCTTTTAAATATTAGTTATAGTCTTGCTTAAAAAATCTTTTCATTTTGTTGGAGTTGCTGTAAAGCCACTTGTACATTAAATGTGCATCTGGTATTTACATGCAACTAACCTGCTTGTCATACTCTGGGTATATTTACTAATTCCCACTTTTGTATTTTTATACACTCTATTCCTAAACCAAAAGAACTTCCTTCTGTCTTTCAGTTGGTTCTTAGTTTTATTTTTTATTTTAAGAAATTCTCCCGCTGACATTCTTGGTGTTGTTTTACTCAGTGACTTTTCATCAGTTGTGCAGTTCATCGTATTTTCTTCCACTTGATGAAATTTGTTTGTTCTATTAATTTTTTATGCATATTTCATCCCTGCTGTAAGATCTGGAATCATGTAGTTTAATTCTCAGATTTTCTCCTTGGAGATAATACAGTGTTTATCACAGGACACACGCTTTTTTACATGTTCATTCACCATTGCTGAAAAGCTACATGCATTTTTACTTTGTATTGATGATTGGACCCAGGGCTTTGAACATGCTGGGAAAACACTCTGCCACTGAACTCTACTCTTAGCCCTTGTGCATGCTTTCAGTCCCTCATTTCTTACCCAAGGCTCAGATACTATCTTATGTGAGGTACATGTTAGACACAGTAAATATTTGTAGAGCACTGATTGTTTGCAGGTACTAAGCAAGGAATGAGGGATGCAAACCTGAATAAAAGTATAGTCTACTGAAAGAAGCCGGCATGTAAACGACTGTAGTATGAGGAACAATTGTGAAGATGGCAGAAAGATACAGGTATTAGAAAAAGAAGAAGACATTTTCTTTATATGACACTTTTTGTACCAAAGGTGCTGGTTTTCTATACCAAGCAGTGCTTTACTTTCTGGGCATCATTTGGGTGCCCTAAGATTTAACTAAGTCTGGCACTACTTGGAGTTGGTACAGACTCCTAAGTGAAGGGCTCAGTTCCACAGATGCCCCGTCCTGAATCACCAGTCACACATCCCAGTTCGTCACCTAGAACTTTGACCTATAATTTGGCTGTGAACTTGGGCTTCTCAACCCCTCTTCACCCTAAGGCTCAGTAATTGTCCAAAATGGATCTTAAAGTTTAGGGAAGCACTTTACTTACTATTGTTGGTTTATTGTAAAGGATGCACAGGGCAAGCCACATGGAAGAGACACATGGAGTAAGGTACAGTGGAAAGCAAGATGCCTCCATTCCAGGTGCACAGCTCATCCAGCATCTTCTTGTATTTGCCAGCCCGGAAGAACCCATTATTTAGAGTTTTTATGGAGACTCCATTCAGTCAGTGTGAGTGATTAAACTATTGGCCTCTGGTGATTGAACTCAGTTTCCTCCTGGGAGAGTTTGGGGGATGAGACAGAAAATTTGAACTCAGTAACGACATGATTGGCCCTTCTGACAGTCAGTCTCCATCTTCCCAGAGTCATCTCATTAGCATAAACTCAAGTATGGCTGGAAGGGGCTCATGAATATTGAAAGATGCTACTCTCACCTGTCACTCAAGAGCTCCCAAGGCTCTGTGCCAGGAACCCAGGACAACCACCAAATAATGCATTTCTTATTCTATTACAGTATCACAGGCATATTCTTTTTTTTAATAGTTCTTTTTTTTTTTTTTGGCGGTACTGGGGATTGAACTCAGGACCCTGCGCTTGCTAGGCAAGCGCTTATTCCACTGAGCTATATCCCCAGCCCCGGCATATTCTTTTTTTTTGAAATGGGATTTTGCTGTATCACCCACGCTGGTTTCAAACTCCTGGGCTCAAGTGATCTTCCCATTTCAGCCTCCCAAGTGCTAGGACTGTAGGTACAGGCCACTATACCTGCACAGACATATTCTTGAGGGAATGTAGCAGTAGCCAGTACCACTGTTAGTGCAGTCTTGGGAGGCTTTATGCTCTAGTGAGACAGACAGGAGCCCTTATGGGGATGAGAAATAGGGAGATTCTTGGGCCTTAATCCATGACCTGCTATTCACTGAAAGTAAAGCTATCTCTCCCTATCTTCCCTTGCCAGCAAGGTATAGAATGTGCTTTCTGTTACTCCTTTACTTCTCTTTCAAGGACCAAGTCCTCTGTGACAACCTGGGGTAGGAATGGGGGGTGCATCATGAGAGTAGTTGTTGATCCATATCTTACACTGGAAGAGACCCTTTCAAACAGGAAAGTTTCTAGGAAAAAAAAATCCATACTCACAACCCAGTGGAAAATTACCAAACCCTAGTGATCTCATAAAAACTCACCTCTTCCTCTGTTAAAGGACCAATCTTGTTTTCTCCAGCAGAGCTGTACCCCCTTCAGCTTTTCTTCAGTTGAAGTCCATTCCCCCTGTTGTCTTCCTTCTCCATTGAAGTTTTTGCCTATAAGTTCAGATGCTCTTGTTTTGGTTTTAATATCCATTATCACTCAGACAGAAGCTCCCATGCCTCTTGTGTCTTAGCAGTCAGTGAACAAATGAAGAGAGTTGGATTATGCTGCAGGAGGTAAGAGAGGGATTGGGGGAAGCTTCTTGTTGTGGAAAACCTCATGTGTAAACCTAAATTAGGTTAAAAAAAATGAACTAGTAACTAGAAAAAAGTTTTAAGTGAACTAGTGATCTTCACAGCTGCTGTGGGAATGGATCTCATTTCCATGGTTGATCCAGCGTAAAGGGAAGAGCTGAGGATCCACATTTTATCAAGAAATGTGTTAAAAATAGAATCAGATGGGCTGCACAAAATGGGGAATTAAGAATGGGAGAAAGTTTACATATTTGAAAATCCTGAGGATCAACCAGGATCTGTGTCTTTGAGGGAGGCTTTAGAAACAGAAAGCCAAGAAGTAGTGGGAATGTGAGGAACTATTCAGACTTAACATATTAATTAGGAACTGTTCAAACTTAAAAACATTAAGTGCCCTGAACTGAAGAAAAATCACAAAGAGAAGAGCTGGAAGGAATGAAGAAATGTAGAAGTATCTTAACAAGTTGGAATATTTCCAAGAAGGAAATGAAGAATTTGGCTGTGAAAAGCATAAAAACCAAGAACTGTCTTCTGGACAAGATGTGGCATGAATAATAAAATATAAAAGCTCAGAGGACAAAAATGACTTGAAAGACTGAAACTTATCCCTGAACCAAATGTTGAGGATCAAGATGTTCCATCATGTGTATTACTTAGAGACATGTCTTGATTGGGCCAATCATTGTCAGTCTTTTCACTGCAAGATGAGATCTTCCTGGGTCTGGGTCTCTGCCAGAGGAGCAGCAAGTTCCCAGTTGAAGCTTATTCAACCTGGAAGATATTTATTGAACAACTTCCACATCTATGGTCTTGTGTATCTAGAAACCTTAAACAAACATTATTGTTTTAATTGGTACAGATTGTGAGTTCTACTTGAACTTTTCTTAGATACCACAAAATTAAGTTTGGCCAAAGAGACATTTTAAGGAGAGATTTCCAAAGCATTTTAAATTTAGGAACTTAAACCCTTTAGAACAGATCGTATCGCTATAATAATGTTAATTATATTGTTTCAGATTCTCAATGTAAAATTAACCTCTGTGCCTTATCAGTATGGGTCCAAGTGGGAAAGAAACATATAGTACACACAGTATATATATATATATATATATATCAGTGATATATATACATCAGTGGTATATATATATATCAGTGTATGTATGCTGCAGCCTGCTGTTTGTTGTCATTAAAAGCTCTAAAAAGTTTTCCATCACCGTTATATATCTTAAATATACATTGTAGATGATATATAGCATATATATTTAATATTTCCTGAAAGCATTTGGTGTTGAAATATAAATATACATTACATCTAAAATAGGTTTTGTCAAATCTAAAATATACAGCAAAACTGACTATAGTAGTGTGAAGAGTTTGGGGTTACTGAATAGTTATCACACTGAGAAAATAAACTAGACACACTTAAAAAGGCTAACTTTTTAGACCTTACTAATGTGTTGTGGGGGGTAAGCAAGGCACTGAACTATTTTTGGCATGGGATTCAAAGCACTGTCCCCCTTTGGATAGTCTATAAAAATAGTAACTCCAGGCAGTGGCAATGACTAAACAGGACAAATGTGAGCTGATAGGAAGCATCATTCTCGCTTACGACTTATTGGGGTTAATTCTTTGTCAGTCATATTTTATAGTGGAAAAACCTGAAATTGAACTTCTTTTAAAAAATTATTTTTACAAACCTATGTTTTCTACTATGCTATAAATTGTATTTTTCTCTATAGTAGTACTTGAGGTTCAGGAACCCTTGAAGACTTCTGGCTTTGGCAATGTGGTAGATTAAAGAGAAACTCACTGTAGTTTAGCATAGCAGGAAATGATGGATTAAAAATAAATCAAAATTCTTTTATTTTATGGCCCAACTGGAGTATGAACTGAGAAGTAAAGACTTGTTAGAGGCCAGAAATATTAAGATAAAATGAGTTCATAGTGACAAGCCAATGAAAGTGGTACTTTTTCTGGATTTATTTCTTGATCGTTGGGGCCTAGTGTCTGTGGGTAGGAAAGAAAGGTCTGGATCCAAAAAGGCTGGAAAGTCACAACTGAGACCCTCTCTTCCCTTACCCAAGAACTGTACTGCTGGAGTTTCCAAAGAATGACATTCTTGGTTGGTCAAAGAAGTTTTTAAAAAATTGCTTGCCTGCTATACAGGGAAGTTGTTGGCTAAGTACCTATCTGCATTTTGGGTTTGAATAGAGTAGAAATAAAGACAAATTCTTTCTTAATAGTTGTTAAGCACAAACCTCTAATTTAGGCTGTTTTGACTATGAATTTATTACTGCTAGTACAGTAATGGCAAACCTTTTAGAACTGTCAGTGCTACAAACAGCCTACCTTGGCACATGTGCCATAGGTTTGTCACTACTGTACTAGTGTGAGCCACACCCTTTCAAATCAGTCAATAAATCAATGGATCAATGTAGTTTATGTGGCTCTTGTGTTGGTGGTACTTTCAGGTGCCTGGCAGAAGCAAATCAAAATCCTTCTCAGAAGATTTAAATACCATATTAAAAATAATGCCACAGATAGTGAACATGAGCGTATGTATCCCCTGCTTCCCCTTCCCGAATCATGAAACACAATAGGAAATATGCTACCGAACAAGAGTTGAGGAAATAATCAGACTCTAAGAAACTATAGGTATTTGAATTATCACATACAAGATGTAAAACGAAGATATTAAAGAAAAGAGGGAATTAAAATATGGTAAAGAGACAAAACACTGTCAGAACTGATCCGGTCTTTTTGAAAAACACCTTGAAAGTAAACTGACTAACCAAATTAATAAAAAAATGGTTAAGTTAAAATAACAAAATAGGCTCATTTAAAGAAAGAAAACTGTATGAAGAAATTACACAGAATATAGTGCAGAGTGACAGAGGTAGAATACCTGGAAGATGTTAGGAGACAGGAGGTTATACCACCATAACTAAGAAATTAAGATAATATCACCAGTAAGAAGACATTTGACATCTTTTGCCTCCTGATGTGGTGTGTTATAAAAAATACAATGTCACTTTTGTGAAATTCTGCAAAAAATACAGAAACTGAATTTTTGTTTTTTTTGGGTTTTTTGTCTCTTTGACAGGAGTCTTTTTGAGGCAGGGTCTCACCATGCATTTCACTCTGGCTTTGAACTCATTTTGTAGCCCAGGCTAGTGTTGAACTCAATATGATCCTCTTGCCTCAGCCTCCCAAGTGCTGGGATTACAGGCATGTGCCACCACGCCTGGCCTCACAAACTGAATTTTATGAAGAAACATTATATAAGCCCTAAAGTGAGATATTCTACAAAATAAATAGTTTATAATCTTAAAAAATATCAAAGTCATGAAAGTGAGCAAAAGGCTAATGAATATTCTGAGACTGGGGGAGATTACGGAGATGTGCGTGGCGTTATGATTTATCTAGATATCCCTCTCCCCCAAGCCTCAGGTATTCATAGGCAGAGCTTTTGAAAGGTGATCGGTTATGGGACATTTTAGCTGACTTGCTGTTACGAGGTAGGGCCTAGTTGGGAAGGCAGGTTACAGGGGGATCATCTCCTTTAAATTGTGAGCATGACAAGTGACTAAGTCACATGGGAAAGAAATGTAATGTGTATAGTGGACCAGAAAAAATGACAGTAATACAATTGGTGAAATGTGAACTATAAGATAGGTATGGGAAGAAGATCTGTGCCTCAAAATTAATGTCCTGTTTTTGTGTATTTTGTCACCACTATTTAAAATACAAACATTTGGGGAGAAAGACACATAAAAACTATTGCTATTTGTGTAACTCTTTTGTAATCTGAAATTATTCATGAAGAAAATTTAAGTTTTAAACAACGTAGATACGTAGATACGTTTCAAAAGAGTGAGATAGACAAAAGGTTAGAATAGACAAAGCTCAGTACAGATCAAAATGAATTCAAAAGGAAATAACACAATGGGAAAAGACAATATTTGAATAATAATAAACTGGAACTTTCTAGAATTGTTGAATCTCATATTCGATAGGCTTGAAATAAAAAAGTACAGAAAAAATATAAAAATTAATTAGGTAATTAAAAGCATAATCCACATCTAGATACTTGCTGGTAAGATTACAGACCAACATGGGCAAAGAGATCTTAGTAACAGCTGAAGCTGGGTATGAGTGGCCTGTAGTCCCATCTACTTGGGAAGATCACTCCAGCTTACAAGCTCGAGACAGCTTGGGGAATGTAGTGAGGCTTCATCTCAAATACTGCCACCACTACCACCAAGCTATTACTTACAAAATCATTTTCATTAAAGTGGTAGCTGCCTTCTCAACAGTATCAATGTAAGCTAGAAATCAGGTGAATGATAATGCCAAAATTTTAAGAAAAAGAACATAGGAGTCCTTGTCAAATAAAACCATTTTTAAAGTTATAGTAGCCTAAGGATATCTGATGATTGGTAACACTGATTAGTAGCCCCTCACTAAAAAGATTTCTGAAGGATGTATATATTTTAGGACAGAATGCCAGCACTGCCATTCAGTGTTGGAAAATGTTTGGAACAGGCAAAATGCCACAGATGTTGTGAAATACACAAATGGTGAAATACAAGTAAAATGTTCTGTGTGTGCCTATAGCCATACTCAAAAAGGTGTTTATTATGCCGCCCCACTAGCTGAACTGGAAGTATTTGGTCTGCTGTACTTAGCAGGGCTTTCTCATGGCAATCATAGGAATGTAAAAGCCTTATGGATGTAAAAAGACATGCATATGGGCTTGAGGTTTGTAGAATAACAATGATGCTGAGGAGATTTGGTTTGCTTCAGAATTGCCTGAAGTTTGTTGATGAAACTACCCACCAAAAAAGAAAAAGAACTGATAATCTGGCTGCTATCCCTCATGGTTTTTTTCAAAAAGTCCAAACAGTTTACACGCTGTCTGAATACATGACTATTGATAAAAATCTTGCAACATTTCCCCATAGTTGATGTAGCTTTAGGCAACATATTATGGTAGTGTGGTGTTTACAGTTGAAGGAAAGGAAGGGAAGGGAAGGGCATGACTCAGCTGCTTTGTTTCTAACTGTACTAAAACATTGACAAAACTGAAGCCTGAGATGATAACTTTTTACAACAAAACCAAATGCAGAGTAGATATTGTTGATGAGTTATGCAGCAACTCTGATGTCACTCAAAACACAAAGTGTTGCCAATGGTTTGTGTTCTACTAGATCCTAAACTTGTGTGGCATAAAGAGAATAACAAGTGTAAAATATCATGTAAAAATTTTTTAAGGGACTGGACTAGAATTCACAAGAGGTTAGTTACAGCAGAGGAAGAACAAAATGTTCCTGCTCAGAGAAATATGCAAAAAAATTGTGAAGCATACTGCTGACCTGACAGGTAAACAAGCAGATGCAACATCACAAAGAGCTACTATGCCAACAGGAATACCAAAAGGATGTTAACTATGCCCTATTAAAAAGGACAGGAAAATAAAACATACATGCTATCGGTATAAGTGAGACTTAAGCATGGAACATGCAGTTGTCATGTGTGGAGACTCCCTTGGGTGTGACAGTTGAAGCAAAGATTTCTGTGGTAGATCTTTGTATTTACATTGTAGTTCACATAGGCTTTTATTTTTGATATTATCTTTTAGGATTTTGTGAACGAGTAAATAGCTGATGTGAAAAATGTTGGTATCATTCTTAGCACTCAACTAGGGATATAGATCAGTGGAATAAGCGCCTGCCTGGCAAGCGCAAGGTCCTGAGTTCAATCCCCAGTACTGCAAAAAAAAAAAAAAAAAGATTATGATTTTGGCCTGGGGATATAGCTCAGTGGCACAAGCACTTGCCTGGCAAGCTCGAGGTCATGAATTCAGTTCCCAGTACCAAACAAAACAAAACAAACAATTCTAAGCACTCATTACATATTTGGTATTTTATTTTATTAATATTTACATAGGATCTCCAAATGATTTAGGGGAAATAAAAGCAACTCCCAACCTGCTAGAAGTCCAATACGCCACTTTCTTGTTCCCCGAAGTCAAAGAATGACTTCTAAGGAACAGTGGAGGTTAAGAGTAGGAATAATTATTGGGGAAAAGGATTGGGAGATAAGAATAGCTCCTGTGAGACAGAAGGGGTCCCGAATGGGTAGCCAATGAGCCTACTTCTCAAAGGAAGTTTTATAGAGCAAAATCATGAGGTGAATATAAGGTGGGTCCAAACTGTGATCAACCAAACAGATTATAACTGTTTAGATAATACTGATCCAGTGAGGAAGCAGGTTGCATAGCAAGTGTACATGGATGATATTATGAGCCTTGACCGATAATCTGTGGTCTTAGTTGTCTTAGTTTTAGTTGTCTTAGTCTTAGTGGGTGGGGAAGGATGCCTCAATGAGATACTGATTTATTTATATGGGAAATCTCAAAGGGTGGTACATATAATCCCAAACTCCCATTAATTCCGTAGCGAAGTACATAAATCTGGCCATTATGATTTTAATCTTATTCAGATGTGTTTCCAACCAAAGTCTTGGTGTGTTCTCATCTTCTGCATGAACTCTGAGGGCCTATCACTGTCTGACTAACTGCCTATAATATTTCTACCTAACTTAGCTATCTGTAATAATATCTTATTTTTCGGCTAAGTACATGTTGTATAATATAGTAGGAAGCTCTTGACCAAAGGGGAAGACAAGAGAAGTGACAAGAATGGCCTGCCACACAGGAAAGGAAAGCTAAGCACCTGTGCTGTCAGTGTAAGTGAGACATGCGCATAGAACAGGCAGTTGTCATGTGTGAAGACTGCCTTGGGCGTGACAATTGAAGGCAAGATGATTCCTGTTGTAGAGTTCTATTGATATCTTTATTGTAGTTCATATAGGAATTTATTTTTGATGTTATCTTTTAGGTTTTGTAAGCAAGTACACATCTGATGTGAAAATGTTGATGTTTATTCTAAATGTGCAATATATGTTAAAAATTTAATACTTTATTTTATTGATATTTTATGTTCCTGTTAACTACACACTGTGTAATATAAGAACCTCCTGACAAAACAGCCAGACCAGCAAGATGTCCTACAAAAAGACCAGGAAAGGAAAATGCATGTGCTGTTAATATAAGTGATACATGTGTAAGAAATATGCTGTTGTCATGTGTAAAGATCGTCATAGGTGTGATAATTGAAGTAAAGATTATTTTTGTTGTAAAGTTCAATTAGTATTTTCATTGTAGTTCATATAGGAATTTCTCCCATTATTTTTAGACTTTTTATACCAAAAAAGTCAATGTTCAAAATTTTGATACTTTTTCATTAACACTCAAAAATATTAATAATTCAAGCCTGTAATCTCAGTACTCAGGAGGCTGAGGCAGGAGGATTGTTGTGAGTTCAAGGCCAGCCTGGGCTACAAAGTGAGTTGAAGACCAGCCTGAACTGCATAGTGAGATTCTGTTTCAAAACGATTAAAAAAAGTAATAATAATCAGTACTTTTTTGATTATTTTTTCCTGTGAAGTACTCATTGTTTAATACAATAAAACTCATAAAATTGAAATTTATTATTCAATAGAAATGTTCCAAAGAATAAACATAGGTGTTATACATCCATGACTGTACCTTTAATACAGAATTGAGGTTTTGCCCCTTACATAAAATTGTAGTTTTAAGCCTTTTGGGTAGCTTTTAACAAAATGTAATTCAGACTGTATCATTCCAAAAGGCACAAAAAGGGAAAGTACTAGATTATGAGAATGTGTAACAGGAAGTGACTCTGGAGTATTTTCAGTAGTCACACTGAGAGGAAATGAACAGGACTCTTCATTTGTAAGGCAAAGATTGTTGTCCTGGAAGGGGAACAAAGTAAAATTTAGCACTGTACTGTTTATGGGAGAAACACCCAAATTGTGAGGCTTCAGAAATATTGAAGGGTAGAGAAGTAAATAGTATCCAAAAAGAAAGCTGGAATTTTTCTATTAATATTAAACAAAATTTCAAGAAGAAGAGCATTATTAGGTGTAGTCATTACTCACTGATTAAGGTTTAGGTCGCCAGGAAGATACAATATAGTCGCTACTCACAGAGTAAAGTTTCGGTCGCCAGGAAGATACAATTCTAAATTTGTATATATCTAAAAATGTAGCTTAGAAATAATTAACAGATGGATAGGGAGAAGCTATTCGAGTAGGAAATTTTGGCATATCTCTGGCAGTAATTGATATACTATAACACAGATGAGAAAATCTGCAAATATATAGAAAATTTAAATATTGTTGTTAAGTTTAACCTGATGACCATATATGAACATTGCATCTATTAACACATAAAGTTTTTGAGACATATATGGAAATGTTAAAAATGAATCATATAGTATAAGAAATCTCAACAAATTTCAGAGACTAACATTAGCCATATTTATTACCAGCCCAACTAAGGAATCAATTTTTAAAAGATGGTAGTTAAAAACTCAAAAAATTAGAAGCATAAGTAACCCATAGATCAAAGAAGAAATCATAATAAAATGATTAGAACAGTGAAAAAGTGCTATTTATTTGAACCTGTAAGATGTTATTGTTTAGAAAAATAAATTTCAGAATATATGCAATATGCCCATATTATACTTATGTAAAGTTCAAGTTCAAGCTATAAAACCTATGTAACATGAATGCATACATATGTGGTATAGCTATTTTTAAAAGCAAAGAAATTGTTACAAAACTCAGAAGTCTAATTCTTCTTTAGGCTCTGCTGAGTTCTTATTCTGAAGTTATCCTGTTTACATGTCATAGAACTCACCATATTTTATTTGTTCATGTATCTGTTTTCACCGAGATTATATATATATATATATATATAGTGTGTGTGTGTGTGCGCATGTGTGTTTCTGGATGTATGTATGTCATAAGCACTACAGAAATTTTAAAAGATTTCTAACTGACTCCTACATAAGGCCTGTAGAATCTAGTAGTATAGATCTGTGATACCACATACAAATATCACAGATCTATACTACTAGATTCTACAGAACATTTTCCCCAGGTGATTCTAAAATATGTCTAGGACAGAAAACTTGTGTGTTGTTTGTGTTTCTATATAGTACCCTGTATGGAAATTATACAAATGTTTATCCATTGAATTAGAAGACAGTGTATAAAGGGAATTTTATTAAAACTCCAGACAGACACCTCTATATTTTCACATTTATGTATTTGAGAAAATTCACAGACCTTTAGTTTGATCAGAACAGTAGCCACAGCATAATCCTGTGGGAGGAGTGAGGAATGTTTCCTGGCACATAGTGCTATGGATTTATTCTTCCTTTTCTGTTTTAAAGATTACCATAATCATTTTCCATTGCCAATAGTAAATCAACATCCTAGGGAAGTTTTAAGTATATTAAGTCTTAAAAATAGCAAGTGTTTGAAATTGAGAGTGCTTTTTTCCTTGATTGTTCTTGGTTAGATGATGTATCGTTACTAGATCTGGAGTCTTTGTGGTTTGAGACATCAGACATAGATGAGGAAGAATAAATCATACTAGTAAGGGTGCTCTGTGGGTTCCTTATGCAACTTTAAGAAAATGGTGACCACAGAGCGTATGGCATTGAATTTGAGTCACGTTGAACTGGTTCGAAATATAATGTCACTATCCCAGCATTCTCTTAAATTTGTCAGCCTTTTCATTATTTTATAGGAAGAATCCTAGCTTTTTATCTGAGATGAGCTTGTCCCCAGATCTGGTTCCAATTTTTTTCTCTCTTCAGTTGTAGAGAACATTTTGCTGTATGATATCACTGTTGGCTGTAGGTTAAAAGTTACTGTATAACTTAGATGTCAGAATTCAAACCACCAAGTATACATGGTTTTGTTCAGCCAGATTTTAGAACAAAATCTAATTCAAGTTCTTGGCTAAAAGTACTTTCCACATTTATCAAAGTGACATTAAACTAAAGAAATACAGTACATCTAAGTACCAGGTGTTACTGAATCTGGGATTGCAGAGGGCAGTAGAGCCAACTGCAGTTTAATTTAGTCAAGTTCATCAAAAAGTGAATGTTCATCTGTACAGAGTAATTGGTTCTCTTTTCATATAGCCTCTGTAGATTTTGTTCTGTGTTTGAAGGTGGCTTAGTCGGTCAAGTGCAGAGCTGGGTTTTGAGGGCATGAAAAGTTCTGCTGATGATTTTCTCTAGTCATGGTTTTTAAGTCAATTGAATATAGAGGGCTTCTAAGGAATATCCTGGTGGCTTTATCACATATTGCCTGGCTACCTTTCTCCTCAGGCTTCACTTACTGTAGTGAAATGAAAGGCAGTTGAGATCAGAAACTACATTCCTTGCTAACTTCCTTCCTTACCTGGAGTAAGTTACTGTGTACCATGTTCAAAGCTAAAAGGAGATAATGTGGTAACTTCTGCTGCTTTCTGTCCTCAGAGGATGTTAGTGAGAATCTAGCCAGAGGAGAAAACTTACTAGAGTTGGAGTTGAATGAATTCTTGATATTTTCTTAAGACCACACATCTTAGCACAAAGCAAGGACCAGTGGATCATTTGTTCAAATCGCTCTCAACCACCATTTCAGTAACTAGTATGTCCAAGTTAAATTGTGCCTTCTGAGCTCTGCAAAACACAAGTAACAAAGAAATAAACATCTCGACTTTGTACTAAGAATAGATTTTGCCTATTACTAGTAAGATAACTTTAAACCTGTGAATATATGAAAGTTTATATGTGATTATTATATTCTCCTTAGACTTCTAGGCAGTTGCCATTAAGGCCTTTTTTTTTGTCTTCAGATTTGAGCTGTTTCATTTCAGTAAGCGCTTGAAACTTTTCTCTTAGAAATCATTTTATAGATTGTTCTTAATTGATTTGTGGTTAATGTCAGCATGAGTTATAGGTATGTGCTGTGCATTTAGACTTTTTGGCATTCAGTTTTCTGAGGATAAAGAAGCGTTAATATGTCCAAACTCAATTTATCTCAGTCTATGACCTCTGAGGAGCTAGAATCACGGAGTATACAGGTACCTGTATATTTTTAATGGCTTTCTGTTTCAGCCCTTTTGCCAGAATTCTTTTATTTATTTATTGTTTTGGTCTTTTTGAGACAGGGTCTCGCTATGCAGCTCTGGCTGGCCTCGAGCGCACTTTGTAGCCCAGGCTGTTCTCGAATTCACAATGATCCTCCTGCCTCAGCCTCTGGAGTGCTGGGATTACAGGCCTGCACCACCACACCCGGCTAGAACTTAGGTTTTTTTTTTTCTTTTTTTTCCTCTTTTTGAGACAGGGTCTCACTCTGCAGTTCAGGCTGGCCTTGAGCTCACTTTGTAGCCCAGGCTGGTCTCCAACTTGCAACAATCCTCCTGCCTCAACCTCCTAAGTACTAGGATTGCAGGTATGCACCACCACGCCCGGCTCGCCAGAATTCTGATGAAAGCAGCATTACTTGGTTTCCTTTTTTCCTTTTTTTTTTTTTTGTAAATTAAAGAGAGATATGTGGACGTAAAGTATTTGGAAGAAAGAAAGATGAATGAAATGGTGGTTACTGTAGAAAAAAATCTATGTTCACTGTTGTTGATACTGTGTATACTGGATTGGCAATTTGTTTTCTCTGTTGTTTTAAGCTATTACTTATCAAACACCTATGCATCAAGTAGTAGTCTAGGCTCTTACATGAATTAATTCACTTATTCCGCGTAATGCCAGAAAGTAGGTATTATTATCCCCTTTTTACCAATGAGGAAACTGAAGACACAGTTAACAGGTGGTAGAGCCAGCTTCACAGCCGCCTTCAGAACTGTATTTTAGTCCTTCATAGGGCAGTAGTCACACAGGCAGGGAGAAAAGGAAATTGGCATTTAGAGGAATTGGGACTTTGTCCAATAATTCTGGCAGTTCTACAGTTTAGGATTGGCTGCGAAAAGGGAAAGTATTTGCTTATAAACTGACTGGATTCATCTAAATTTCGCAAGAAAGAGAGATTGCATTCAAATTTATGGCTGTGTTTTTTTGGCATTTACAATCAGAGGGTACCTTTCTCAAGAGAAAGATTATCTTCCAGCTCCTCAGGGGAGTGCATGCTATGCACAGGAGTTGTTTATGGACAAACTTGGTTATGTTAAGCACTGATTAATTATTGTTGGTCAATCTAATAAATGTAGTGTATCAGTTATCTTTTGCTGCGTAGCAAACCATCCCCAACTTAGATAACAATAATCATCATTTTGCCAAAAAGTTTCTTGGGGTAGCTTGGGGGAGGGCCTACTTTCAAGTAACTCTCTCACATGGCCAGAAAGTTGATGCTGGCTTTCAGCTGCGCCCTGAGCCAGGGCTAAGGGCCAGTGTTCTTGATTTATCTACATCGGAGCCTCTCCAGAGCTGCTCAGGCCTCCTCACTGTATAGGGGTTGAATTTCAAGAAGCACCACCTGTTGCAATAGTGCTACTTTATAATTGTTTATTGAATGAATTAAAGAAGCTTTGGTGGTTTTCTTGCTCACGTTGGCTCACTTGGCAAATTGCCCCTGTAAAATACATGTTTTTTCTCAGGGTATGGTAACCCTGGCTCTGAGAACTGCTGTTTAGAGGGTTCTTTTATCTTCACTTGAGGGCCTATTTCTTCATTCAGCCACATATCTCTAGTAAATTACCCCCAGTTGCTGCTAGCCTGTAGAACTCATCTGTGAACCACTCAATAAACCGATAACAAAACCTTTTTAAAGTTTGGAGAACTCCCTTGAGACCTCTTTGTCCTTTCTTAGCTTCAGCTGCAATGAAAATTAACATAATATCCCCTTCCTGGATTTGGAAATCGTGTAATAACAGGTTCACCTCCTGCTATTCTTGAGTAGTGTATTTTCCCTAAAATGAAAATAGGTGTTTCTTTCTTGACAAGAGGCAGAATGGTACATGAAATTCCTTTCTTTCTTTCCCTCTCCTCTCCCTCTCCCCCTCTCCCTCTCCCCC